>VDFB02183710.1:55276-81200 GCA_007258455.2 Sequoia sempervirens
TTATTTGCATTTCATGTTCATACTTAATAATAGAATAAAGTGGATTTGAAGTTGATAAGTGTTTGAGATTTATGATTGAGTTTGGTGACAACTGATTCACCCCCCCTCCCAGCTATCGTGTGCCTCTCAATAGAACCATCAGGTGTATTTATAGATACATAAATATGTGTAAAAGAAATATTAGGCAACAAATTGGTTCAACCTTTATGAGTTTGAAACTCTATCATGTTTACAAATTTGGATAAATCATCATCATCTTCTTTATTATCATCTTAATGACTTGGCAATGGGTTTATAAATATTTGCAAAGTTTGTCTAGGTACTAAGACTAATTTATTTCCTTTGTCATTGACATCATCTAACTAGATTTGATTATATTTTATGAGGTCTTTCACTTGGTACTTAAGATGTATAAATATTTCCATGTTTTGTCCAAGTGTACAATGATATTGAAAAAATTATTTTGCATTAAATTTCAGTGGTAAAGGTTTATTTATGTCAACAGATGTAATTGAAGGGATTTGAATCATGTTCTTATTTAACAAGAAACATTATCACATGGAGATAATTAAGAAATTATAAAATTTTATGATCTCTTGGCCTAAATTGATATGGAGTTGTATTTGCACTAGTGACTTGTGTCTCAATTTTATTAGTAGTTTGAGGAGTGTTTATCTTAATAGAGTTTTTAATTTTATTTTTTAAAGATTGGCAATTTTTTTGAGGTACAACTTCAAATTGAATAGGAGTCAATGAAGGTGTACCTTCATATTGAATAATTGATATTTGATAATCATGAAGGGTCATAATCAAGTGGGTAAAAGATGGATATTTTATCTTGACAATATCTTATCTGAATTACTAGGTTGTAAGTTCCCTATATAAACAAACTTTGAATGTCAACATCTAAATACTAAAAGAGATATGTGATATTTTCTTCATTTCCTTGCTTACAATAAACCAAATTTATTAATGTCTCTTGAGAACCAATATTTTCTTGAAAATGTTAAAGGAATACAGTCACAAGTTATGTGAATGAGGTAATTAATTTTTCTAGTAATGAAAAAAAAATATAAGGACATGTCTTTCAATGATTTAGGAAAATGGTTTTTCTAGGAGAGAATCTTAAAAAATAAAATCACTACACAATATGGTAAAAATAGACATATGATTGTTAGGATCTCCTTTACCATTGTATTTTTTAAATTAGGTATTTCAATGTTTTGTGGTATAGGTGTTTTGAGGATTGAAAATAAAAATGGGCTATGTGTGAGATATTTTGGATGTTTACCATTGGTTTGATTTTCATTTAAGTTGGAAATTTGTTGTTGTAGTGATGTCATATTATGCAAAAGTTTATTTTTCACAGTTTCATTAGGTGACATATTTTGAGAGTTTTTTTGTGTATGGTAAACTAGTATGAATGAATGGTGGGATATTGTGTTACATGTTTAAGAGGCATGCTGAACATGGTGGTGTTATGGGTCAAGTGAAAAATCTATAAGGATTTCCACTATGAAGCCCTAAGCTTGTGTTTAGACCATTGTTATATTGTATTGTCAATACTATGGTTGGGGGTGTAAATGTAGGAATAAAAGGAATTGTTTTGGGAGAGAAAAATTATTTTCCTACTAGGTTTTGAGCATTGATAAATGCTTGAGGATACTTAGCTATCATAGAAATATTAGCATCTACTATGCGAGCTAGAATATGCAACACTTCTATTCCTTAGGAATTGTTTATTAGTTTCCTAAGATTGTCTATAATAGGCACTATGTATCCAACTAAAGGCTCAGTATTTAAGTATTCTTGAAGACCTTCTAAATCCTTATCTAATTTTAATTTTTTACAATATGGTCAACACAATTTTGTATGCAATTTAAATATTTTTCAAATAATAATGTTATTTTCATATTGTAAAGTGTAGTAATTAATTGATCCTAATTTGAAAAATATAGAAAATATTTTTTTTCTATCTTGTAAATGACAATAATACAAATTTTCACTTTTTCAACAACATGCATATGCATAAATGAAAAAATAAAACATTTTCATATTTGTTTTCAGCTTTCAACATGACCTAATGGAAATTTTCAATACAATTATGAACTAGATCTATCATTCAATTATTCAAATTAACCACATTTTTCCTTTGGATATAAAATGATATGTAAATTTTAGCTTTTTCAATGCTTTAAATTATGAAAACCATGCATGCCTAAATTATGAATTCACACAAACTAAGGTTATAATCAAATTTGAAAATGACACACTATAGATTGCAAAAGATGTTAAAGTGCATGAATAGTGAGGTTCACCAAGATGTTTAATAGAAAAAAGGGATTTAGGTCTTAAAGCACACTTCTTCCAATATGAAAATCAAGGGAGGATTAAAAATGGTCTCAACACCAACTTGGCTATAAAACCCAATTATGGATCATAGTTTTAATCCTCTAGATGGAATGATGTTGATTAGATTAATATATTGGATTTATAATGAATTTATGTTTCTAGTTTACGAATAAAAATGCAACAAACTATTGAGATTTATAGAAAACATAGAACTACAAATAGAAATAGAGTTCAAAATAGCAGAGGAAAGACAAAGAAGAACCTAACATATAAATTTGGGCCTCAAACAACTAGACAAGGGCACTAGGTACACCAAAATAGGTAAAAGCTACTCAAGATCAAAATTCACTCTCTTGTTGCTCCTAATCTGAAGTTTTTCTCTTCTAGATCACTATTGGAACTTCATCAATCATTGATAAAACCCACTTTCCTTAACTTGGTGACTTATAGGGCTTGAATGCATGGATTAGCAATTAGTCTTCAAATCTTCCTCTAATTCACCTAAAATCTATAACTAGCACACATGAAAGAGGGGGAAGGGTTGTGTCATATAGGATCTTTCCTAAGACAAACCCTAATTTGGTATTTCTACCTCCACAACAGCTATGATGATGTAAGAATGAATCTTACCCTTAGTTGGGAAGAGGATAAATAATAAATAAGTGATAAATTGACAATTGTTGCAACTCACCACTCGGATTTTACCTTCCTTATTGAGCCCAAGTCATGTACTCATTGGCTTCAAGGAGAGTGAAGCTTGATTTGAAGTCACTTGCAAGTTTTGGTACTCCACAAAACAAAAACATGAAATATGAATAAAATCACATGAAAATGTGATGCTTGATTAGAATAAATGTTGTCATAATTACTTGAATTCTTCTCTTAGCTTCTCTTGATTGTTGAATAATAATCTTAATTGCCTTATTAAAAATGCTAGGTATTTAGGATTAAAATGGTGAAAATTATTTGTATTTATATGTAATTCTTCTAATTTCTCAATAATCAAATAATGATAATTGACAATTAATTTGAAATTTTAAAATATCAAAATGCCAACATCAAGCATATTATTTTAATTTTAGCCAAAATGGACTAGACTAGGGCATTGGGTGCCTTAGTCTAGACCCATCCCTTTTGAGCCCTTAAACATTGGTATTAAATATTAAATATTTATTTTAATCCCATATTTTAATTTTCCAAAGACATTTATAAAACAAGAAAATTCAATGCATAATTAGGTCCAAGCACATAGCGAGGAGCTAAACCTGGTGTAAAATTATCAAGGGTGACAATTTTCAACACTACCTAATTACAATAGAAGTACTGGATAAAATATTCATCATAATTTTTAAGACTAATTAAATTCAATTGTGAGAAGTTGCATCAAATGTAATATTATCCTATTTTTTTTTGGTCAACATGATCCTATAACTTAAAGAATATATATTTTTTAAGATGCTTGGAAACATCCTTATGAGAAAATTTCTATATGACAAGCTACAAATGAGAAGATTGTTGGTGTAGGTTTTTATTTTCCATTAGTCATAGGTTTTTCCTACACTTTTGTTAAGCTTGCTTAGGATAATAAAGTGAGTTTCTTATTTAATAAAGTTATGAGATAAGGTGATAAAGATTGTCCCATCTGTTGAAAGATCTGCGGGACAATTGAGGAGGGTGAATCGGTTGTCACAAAATTTCAACAAAAATCAACACATCAATTCCACAATCACACACTATTATTTTGTCATTAAGGCATAAGCATGAATCTGAGAGAACATAAAGTAAAATAGCACCTTGAACAATAGATTTAGCATTGGAAAACCAAGAGGAGAAAAACCATGGTGAGGATTAACTCACAATATAAAAGTAGTTCTAGAGCTGAAAATATAAGGCTCAACTGCCCAAAAAGGACTCATTGTCCAAATACAAAGCTCACCTACTTACGGGGGCTCACTACCTACAAAAGATTCCTGAGAACAAGAGAGTTTGCCATTAAAATTAATTTGCAGAATAATGCACCTAACAAGTGTTGATAAACCCGGTGATGCTCAATGCTTGAATTAACATAATTCGGTATGTTTACTCCTTTTCACATTTTTTACTACCTCATCAATCACACACACACTATCACACACCTTAGCCTTCAATCTTTAACATTGTCCAATATATATACTTGATTCATCTACAAGCATCAATTAGGTCAACCTAATTAGATGCACATCATATTTACCAAAAATACCAACTGTCAGCCCCAATCATACACAAAATATTTCCAAGAAAGTGACTCAAACTTCAAGCACACTGGATTAATTGGCATAGACCTAAAATAGGTAGCACATATATCCACATAAGAAAAATTAATTCAGCTGTATCATAACTACCCCAAAGAGTTGGAAAGGAATAAACTTCAATGTAAAAATAAATAACCATTTGTTGGTTGCCTAGCATAATACAAGCGCAGGCACATAATATTCTAAACATGCATTCCTTCAAGCAACCATAAACACCTTTTCAAAATGCAAGTAGTAATTGTCAACTCACAGTGCAGTTCAGAATACCGAAGGTGTAGGTCAAATACTAGTTCGGATACGGGTTGAAATATTCGAATCGGGCACAACCTTAAACATGTAATCACAACATGGTTACATCAATGACAACACAAAACTGTAGAGATAGTCAATGTTATTCATTTTTCCAACAATATCCCCCTTTGTCATTGATGGAAACATGTAAAAAAAAACTTTTTCAAAATCTTCCAACATTTCAAATCTCACCATAATCTAACTCTGCTCTAACTCTCTACCCCTTTCACATGAATGGATAAGGGCATCCAAAAAGGATGTAAACAAAATTTTGAACATGATGACATCAAAAGTAAAAAAGATTCCAATTTATAAAAAACTTCTAGTCTACCAAAAATTTTAGTTAGCTTCCCCCTTTTTGTCTTCTCCATAGCAAAAACAACGAAAATTCAACATTTAGATTCAAGTAAAAATGACACTCTTCAATTGAAACACTTTCTTGTATCTTTCCTCAAGAACTGGATGCAATTTCTTCCAATTAAAAGTAGTTGAATCCATTCTCGTGCAAATGCTTTCTAATAATCCCAACAATAAAAAAGATGGTGACCAATATGAACTTTGTCTTTCAATATCTTTTGAGTTAGTAAGTATTCCAAAAAGATGTTCTAACCGTCCCTTAGCAATCTCCTTAAGAAAAAAAAAGGTTTTTACTACATCATCTCTCTATCTTTGTACAAAAACCAATTTAACTTGCAGTTCACCAACTCTCAATCTTTGCTTTCCTTCTTTATCTTCAAAGATGTCAAAATTATTTCCAATGTTGTTCACTTCAAACTCAATTGCTTCAATTTTACTTTTGAAATTATCTACTGTAGTGGGCCACTAGAGACAATACCTGTAAATGTCTGATATTACTTTATTGCATTTCTTTGTTTCTACAATCAATTCAGATAATCTCCCTTTAGCTTTAATACACCTCTTTTCAATCAAAGCTTCAAACTTACGTCCTTTTAGACCTTCAAGTAGCATTCTCTTTTCAACAATCTCAACTAGATTTTCTGGCAAGAAATCAGAAATAGTTGATACTCCAATACCTTTCTAAAGTAGGTAATATTCTACCAAGGCATCATCAATCTTCATTCTTTCAATAGGAGAGGTTGCAATCCATAATTCACCAATCTTCTTCATCTTCTCCTTAACTATCATAGGCTGGAATAGGAGAGGATACTATCTCCTTTTCTTTTGAAATTTCAATGATATCTTCAGTTATACCTTTTCTCTTCTTTGATTTTAGAGGGGATTCACTAATGACAATATCCAATTCTTGTTTACTGAAGGAAGAGCCCACCTCAAACTGACTCGATGTAGATATATATCGAAGCAAATATTTGTTTTCAAGGATGTGAAATAAGATTTACACATACTTGCATTATCTTCCAATGCCTCCAAATACCTATAGACCTATTTTCCAATAGGAATCCTAGATTTCCATACCACATTATCTTTTCTCGGCAGGGAACTCAAAATATAAAACACCAAGCATACCAGCAAAGATCCAAAATGAAAGGGGTAACCCCTAATTCTTGACATTCAAACATTTTCAGAAAGGTTTTCAATCAACAAGCTACACAAATCAAATTTCCTGTTCTCCTTAACCATCATATGCACAATATAAACAACAATAGCCAATGTGGAGCTTCACGATTTCTGAAATAGATCTCATAAGAAATGTCTTATGCAACATACCTTATAGCCAAAACCCTTGAGAGTGTTTATCAATAGATCTCATGGGTCTTTACAAATGCCAGTCAATTCCTCCACATCTTTGTACTTCACAATTTTCTTTCTAGGATGGTCACCAATACTGCATAAGCCAATGATTTCCTCGATCGCTTTCTTTGTAACTAAGTAGGGTTTTTCCAATGCTTCCCTTATTGAAATGATTCAACAAGAACAAGATAAAATATTTATCGACAACCCACATAAATTCACTCGACAAATCCATACCTAGGGTTTTTATGTTCTATAATTCATCTTTGTTCAACCCTAGTTCCATTTCTTTCATCTTTATATGATCAAATTCTTCTAGTTCAACACTTTTCATCTTTAGAGGGATGACACCACTCAATTCTCTATCCATTTCTATGCTTTCTTTAATTTTTTATTTGATACTTCTTTTTTCTTCTTGTTCCCTTTTTGCAAATAGAGAAACAAATTCTTGATTACCTAGGTTAATTTCTTCAAATTCCCTTCAGAATTGCTTGAAGCTCGCTTCAAGATCACTCAGGTTCTTCAAGTGCTCAATTAATCAAGAAGACACAAGTTTTGAACTTATACACCATCGAATTTACCATAACCATGCATTAAATGTACATGGTAAACACCAAAAATCTACTAAAAACATTCTTCCCAACATAGAAAGCCCTCATTCGGTCTTCAAATCATCATGACAACATGTTTTATTTTGGTTCTTTTTCACAACCTCTGAATACTTATTTTTCACATTCCATCATCGTGCTAGCCTCTGACATGCCATACAACAAGGGGGGTTTTATAATTTTTTTGATAATGCTCCCCCTAAGACCATGCTGGGTCTAATCACCAAATAATTTTTTTGTACCAGACGAGGTCACATATACATCAATAGTTTCAGGTTTTTCTTCTTCTTCCTCTTTCTTCTTCCATATCTTATTCATCTCTTGTTTCATTTATTCTTTTTCAATCTTCTTTACCAGATCATTCTTCCATACCAGAGTGGACTGCTTTCCTTTCTTACTTTTACAAATCTTTGAGATATGTCCAAGTTTATTACAATTATAGCAGACAACACTTTTCTAGTTAGTATGACCTATATTGCCTCTCTACCTACATTGATTTTCTCTATGTCCAAATTTGTTGTAGGTATAGTAGTAGCCATTAAATGATTGATTCATTCAGCCTCCATGAAATCTATTCATCATCACCCTACTGATCATTCTCACCTGAGATCTGCATTCAATAGCCTTATGTTCAAACTTCGTGCATGAAAAACATTGTCTAGAAAAAGAGCCAGGAAAATAATTCTGATTCAATTTTCTCCTGCATTCTATTGCTTTGTGAGCATATTTATTAAATAGGAAAAAAAAGTACCATTGAAAGAGCGATACCTTTGTGCATTAGGTTGTCTCATAAGCTATCTTCTTGAAAACTTCCTCTTCTACTTCCCTTTGTCCTGAGTCATTTTATTTTCCTTATAAATTTTACCTACATCATTTCCCAAATCATCTTTGTTTTTACTTGATTTCTATCCAGCAAGCAATTCTTCAAGCTTATCCGAGCTAGATTTAAAATTATTCTCACAAAGCTTTTCCTTTTCCAGTTCAATCCTCAGGTTCACCACCTCATGTTCAAGTTTAGAGCATTCATTAGATTTGTTCTGCACCATTGTATTAAGACATTCTTCAATTCTTTTATTTTCTTCTCCTGACACTTTCTGTCCAATTATCTCTTGTTTTAGCTGCTCACTTACTTCACAGTGTCTTTCCTTGAATTTCTTTAGTTGTTCTTTCAACTTCTGGACACATTCATTTGCATCATCAATATTTTATTTCAGATCTCTATTTTCTCTTTCCACTTTGTCAAGATCCTCAAGAGCAGTTTGAAGCTCTCCTTTATCATCCATCTAATCAATCTTTAGGATCCTCCTCAAGCAGTTAAGGTACTCAACAAGGAACCAAAGCTTTGATACCAATTGTTAAAAGATGTAGGACAACTGAGAGGAGGGGGTTGAATCAGTTGTCACAAAATTTCAACTTAAAACTTCAACACATATCAATTCCACAATCACACCATTTTGTTATTAAGCATAAGCATGAGATACAAAGAACAAAAAGTAAAATAGCACATTGAACAATAGATTTTATGTGTAAAACCAAAGAAAGGAAAAATCACAGTGAGGATTAACTCACAATATAGAGTGGTTCTAGAACTGAAAATATAAGGCTCACTACCAAGGGCTCACTACCTAAAACAGACTCACTATCTAGATACAAAAGCTCACTGCTTACAAGGAGGCTCACTGCCTACAAAAAGATTTACAAAACAAAGAGGGCTTTACAGCTAAAATGAACTGAGAATAATGCACCTAACAAGTTTTGATATAGTTTTAGTGATGCTTAATACACTAACTTAACACACTTCATTAGATTCGCTCACTTTCACATTTTCTACTGCCTCATCAATCACACACATACACAGTTGCACACCTTACCCTTCAATCTTCAAACTTGTCCAATATATATACTTGATTTCTCCACAAGCATCAATTAGGTTAGCTTATTTAGATGCACATCATATTTACCAAATACACCAATTGTCAGCCTCAATCATTCACAAAATATTTCCAAGAAAATGAATCAAACTTCCAACAAGCTACATTAAGTCGACATAGACCTAAAATAGGTCGCACATATATCCACGTAGAAAAATTAATCCACTATATCATAATTACCCCAAGAAGTTGGCTAGGAATAGATTTCAATGCAAAAATAAATAACCATTATGTTGGTTGCCACAACATAGGATGAGCACCAAAGCATGTAATATTCTAAACATGTATACCTTTAACAACCATAAACACCTTTTCCAAAACACAAGTAGTAACTTTCAACTACGGAGGAGTGTAGACTAGAATACTGGAAAGTGTAGCTCGAATACTAGTTCAAATACCAGACTAAAATACTAGATTAGGTAGAACCTTAAACATGTAATCACAACATGTTGACATCAATGACAACAAAAAACTGTAGAGATAGTGAATCTTTTTCATTTTTCTAACACCATCCTAAAAGGGTGGAGCATTTACTATTTTCATCACTTTACTTAATATTTGTAGATATTGGTGGTCACTTCCTATTGGTTGGTTTTCTACCTCCATACTCTTCTTAGTTCTATATAAACTGACTACCTAGCTTGTATTTGAAATCTTGGAAGCTCTTAATGCATTATTGTCATTCTTGCATTGCGTATCTTTGAAAGTAACCAATGCAGGAGCATCATTGGTTGTAAATCAATCCTATATCAACTAAAAACATTTCTTTTCTTTCATTCTAGTATGTAGTTTTCTTAGTAATTTGATGCAGATAACACACCTCATTCCTTACAGTTAAACTACAACATTTTATTTCAACTACGATGGATAATGTTTATTAACAATTCAATTTCCTCTCCTATCATAGGAGAGCTATGTTTTTACCCTATCCCCCTACGCACCTATTGCTCTATTCTCATCCAACAACCTAGTCATGGTTGCTCATTCAGTATTTTCATAGTCCAACTTCTCTTGTTGCTTCCCATGCACTCCCTTATTTCTCACATAGAAACTTCACTCCCTTCCCAATAGTAGCCTCTTATAGGCCTCTAACACCCACTCCTATGTGGTTGGTTCTTCTCACTATGCAGGAAATAAAACCCCAAATCACCTTGGGCCTGTTCCACCTTTTAGTAGACCCACACACCCCTGTATATGATCCTTTTCCAGCAAAAACCCCTCTCTGCTTTATGATTGATGCCATTTGAAATATTGACGGGAGTATCCAAGAGGAAACAAAATGGAATCATAAATGAAATAGGAAAGATTGATTGTTAATGTTGGAATCTTCAAGCTATTTTGAAACTCCACTCCAAAATAGGTGCACACAAAAATGCCATGATTCCCCTCTTCTAGAAGCAATCACCAAAAAATTTAAATGCACCAATCCATCCCTTACGTTATTTTCAGGATCCTTACACATTTTCCAAATTTAGAGCCTTTATGAAGCTCCACTTCCCAACCATGATCATTTAAAATCTAATGGGAGGTTTGAAATTTCAGACTAGGGTTCCTCCACATGGAAGTCCCTACATCAGACACCCATGGTAGAAGAAAAATATTTCTTGAGTTGAACTCAAAAACATTTTTAGATCATGTGTTTTTCTTGAATCCACTTTTCTTCTTTGTCTATTGGCATTTTCCTGTTCTTTACGTCATACAACCCCACAATATTATTCCCTTCCATTTTTACTCTACTTCTAAACTTTATAAGATTCAAAGTATTAAACTAAACTTCCCACCGACATAGTCTATCAAAATTAGAATACACAACTGAATTCAGACCTTCCCCTTTAACAAAACAAATATCTTCCCTTACCTCATTCACTGTATTACCTTTTCCTTCTCCTTCCACCTTATTTCCTTTATGAATTTTCATTGTTTCAATACCCTTTGGAAGGCATGCTACAACCCGGTCTCCTTCACTAAAGACAGCATTTTTATAATAATAAAGAGACTCAAATTTCATATTTCCTAACAAGGATTCATGGTTCAACAAGGGACCTTGATTAGCACTATTCTCAACCAAATATTTACTAGAAACTTCTTCATTTACCTTCTCATCATTCTTTTCAATTTTGACTTTATCAAGGTTATCAATGGCTACAATTATTTCCTCTATCTCTTTATGCTAATTCACCTCAAAGAACATGTGAAAATCTGATTTTACTTTACCTTTTGCTGCAACCTTTGTCCCTCTTGAAATGAACTCTTCCCATTCTCTATCAACTGTCTCAATATGCTTCAACAAATCTTCCTTCTCAGCTTCTTCTTGGTTAGCTTTAGCAAAACTAATATGTTCATGCTTCATGCCATCTATATCATCTACTAAATAAACTCTTGCATTGCTACATATATTTTCCATCACACCATGCAATGGCTTCAACTTATGTTTCACTGCATCCTTCATCAATGAGTAAACATTGGTATATCCATCATGCACTACTCTCTTGTCAAATTGCCAAGGCCTCCCTAAGAAAACATGACATGCATTCATAGGAATAATATCACACATTATCTCATCATAATATGTTCCAATATTAATCTTTTCCAAGCTTTGTTCTCTTACCAAAACTTTCTTGTTGTCTTGTTACCAAGCTATCATATATGGATGCCGATGCCTCCTTTCAAGCTGCAATTTCTGCACCATTTCTTTAGAAATGAGATTATTATTAATCCCACTATCTATATGTGCCATAGAAAAAAGGACCCTTTGCTTGACATGGGATTAATTCATGTGACAAAATGGACTTAATGAGACCTTGATTTAGGTGTTGTGAGGTATTTTATGCATCTACACTAGGTCTTGGACCCTTGCAAATCGAACATGTGTTTATTGACATCCTGTAAAGGTGTTGTAAAGTCTTGTAAGATGCTTTCAAACTTTTCTTTTCCTCCCTAATTCAGCATTATAAAATGTATTTAATAATATTATCATATCAATTCAGAAGATTCTTAATGGAAACTTAATGATAAATTAGTGTCGTAATGTGTCTTGCACATTCACATTGATTTTTGTGCCTTTCCAAGATATGTGGACCTCATTTTAGTGTTGTAAAGTATATTTAATCACACTTTCACATTGATTTCTATGTCCCAGGCCCTATTTGACATTCAAACCATCACTATTAGGCCCCTATTAATCCATATTGTGCTTCCCGAGGATTTAATTCATCAAATACCCGACAAGGTTGCAAATTAAACCTTATTTCCTAATTCCTTGGCTTCTTAGGTGTTAAAATGGCCCTTCTGGGACCCATTCTCCATGCATGGTGAATCAGTCCCATCTAGGTGGGACTCATTTACCATGTGTGGCGAATGAGTCCTATCTAGGTCCATTTTGACCTTTGAGCATCAAAAAGTGAAATTTAAAGTTTATTTTCACTACATGTCAGCCTATGATGAGGTATTATTGGGTACTAAGGCACAATTATCTATAAATAACTATTTTTATCCTCATTTTACATCCAACAAAAAACAACTCATTTTTACATCTCTCATCATTAATTCATCATCTATCTTCTCATCCAAGTCAAGCAATTTAGGGTTTCTTGATTAGAAGTCATCAAGTTAGCTTTCTAAAGCATTCAAGGGCTTAATATTCATGTATTACTATATAATTTCAAGATCCATCATCATGGAAAGGTAATCAATTCCATTGTTGCATGTTTTATTCATTTCATTTATCATTTTGGTTTAATTACCTAAAAGGGGTGTGACTAAGGCAAACCCCCATGCCCTAACATTCATAAAATATCTCTTTTGTCTTTTTTGTATGCAGATTTAGGTCTCTTGGAAGCTTGAAAATCATTGAAGATCAAGTTTCAAGGTTATTCAAATCTTCTCCTCTTTTTCCAAGTAAAAATATTGACAAAAATACACTTACACTTTCGAGAATTAGAGTTTTAGAAGCAGACACCTCTAGGAAGCTGAAGTGCAGACTGAAAGCTTTAGAATCCATTTTTGAATATTCATGAATTAAAAAGTGGACTCATTCACCATGAGTGATGAATGAGTCCCATTCCAGGGTCATTTTTTGGTTTTCTGCATATTTTGATACCCTTTTGTCTGAAACAGGCTCTGGTTTAGTTTTGTAGAACTGGGACTGATTCACCCAGAATGGTGAATGAGTCCCTCTAGGCCTAAAAATCAGCATCAGTAGCATTCCAAAATCAATTTCCATCCTCCTTCAAGATTCTAGGTGAACACTCTCAGTTTGGTTCATTTCTATTAAGTTTTGCATTCATTTCTAGTTCATTGTTGCATTACACTATGTGTTTTCAAATATAGATTAAATCTTAGTTTTGCATTTAGATTCGATCAATTTCATAGGTTAGCTACATTCATATAATCTCATTTAGCATGAAAAATTTCATACATAACATTAATATTGAATTCAAAACATAAGCATTTTTGGCCCACCTTTCTCCTTCTAGGTTCAAAACCCTAAGAGTGATATAAAGCAAACTTAGGTGCCAAAAATCTATGTTCCATTTTGGTGAACCTGCTTTTTAGGACATTTTATTGTCTAATTTTCGAGTCCTTCATCTTACATCTAGCTTGCATTTATCTTGCATTAGGGTTTGCATGAATTCATTTGCATGATTAGGTTTCAAAATTTGCATTCATAAAAAGTGCATTTAGGTTGCATTTTTGGCATTTAAATTCATTTAGATTTTTTGAAATTCTGCATTTTTCATTTAGCTCTGCATCATAGCACTCAAAATTCATAAAAATAAAGCACAAATTTCTTAAAATCTTGAGAAAAAAGTCCATACTGGGACTCAATCCCCACCCTAGGCAAATAAGTCCCTTTTGACCCCTGAAACAACATTTTCTAGAACTTAGAAATTTGTTTTTAGGCTTTTGTTTGGTGCCTTAACCTGTCCATATCAGCCAATTACATTTTTGTAGCATGCATTTTGTCACATCTTGCTTCAATTAGCCCATTTCATGCATTTTTTTGATTTCACTTTTGCATTCACAACATTTCATCTTTTAGATTAGTGCATTGGTCAATTACATTGTTTGAAATATGAAAATTTGCATTGCATCCTATGTATTTCAATTGGATTTAAATCATTAGCAATAAGAATTTTTTACATTCATGGCATTTATACTCTTGCAAGTTCCATTTTGTACTCTATTTCATAGTCCTTTTCGATAAGCTTACATTGAGGAAACATTAGCACATATAAACAATCAATCACAAAACACATCAAATGATCCTTTTACACACATGATTCAAAATCAAAACATCATAACATCCACCCCCTTTATTAGTGATTATTTTGCAATGTTATATGAAGCCTTGGATGACTTCCTCTCTTCTAAATCATCCACTAAAGCTTTTCCCCAAATAGATGCAAGCATCGATAATCATGATAATCATACTTGTTCTTCTCCTAATATCTCTCCCATTGGTGATGTAGATATCTTGATGAAAGAAGAAACAATTATTGAAAATCATGAAGGTCTTTCTTTTCTTCCTCCTCCTCCCCCTTGCACCAACATTATGATACATGAAGCTAACATCATTTCTTCTCCTAATATATTCTCTGCACATGAAAAAGATAGTTTAGTGTTAGAAGACATTGTGATGGAAGATCTATTTGAATAAAAAATTCCAATCACTAGTAACCATGAAACTCCTAGTTATTTTTATCTTGATGCCTCCCTTATGAGCGATGAAGCTATCTTTCCAAATTCCATTATGACATGTGATGAACATATTAGATTTCCTCCTAGGGATGATATTATGTCACATAAGAATGATACCTTCAAGAAAAAAAACAACCAACTCAAGCCTTCTTCTCATATCCTCACCACTACTGTTACTCAACACAATTCAACCCTTCATCATCACCCTATGTTTACTAAGAAACAAGCTCACAATACACCCACCCTCATTCTTCCAACTCATGATCTTCATGATTGTCCTTTCATAGCCATCAACCCATACAAAAAACCTTCACTCAACATCCATACTATCACCAACCATTTTTCCAAAAACCCTTTACCCTTGTTACATCCTAAATTGATATATAAATAACATTAGTTGTTGCTCCTTGCCTTATAATAGTTGTAGTACCATAGCATACTCACTATTACATGTTTCACATCCCTTGCAAGGGGTAGCATACTATCATCCACTCCAGGCTCACCCTTGTCCTGTACTAAGTGGGGGCGAAGGGGTAGAAAGCCTTATCTCTGTATGTCACTTGCCGTTGTCTCTTTTGACTAGTCATTAACCTTTCATGAACATATAAGAACAAGCTTGGGATGTGGACGACATGTCTTAAGATTGAATCACATATGACATATTCCCTTTCTTTATGATTCAACTTATCAAAAAGATATCACCTGGCATAGGGCTTTTTCAGATAAGCTCTCATATTCTTTTCTTCTACTTTAAAGCAATTTCTCACAGTAATGGCATTAGCAACCGCTTTAAAGTGGGGGCATACATAGGTAACATTTACTTGCAAATTTCATGGTGTGATTTACTTTTTCTTGTGACGTGTCCTCTCCTTGGTGGTGTTATTGGGTGTGATGCCTTCCAAGAGTGTATGATCAACTAAAGTGGCCTAATGCAAATGAAGCATCCCATGAATAACGATCTGGCACTAGGGATAATAATCAAACTGAAGTGGCCTGATGTGAATGAAGCATCCCATGGATAACGATCTAACCTCCTGACCTGTCCTCTCTTGGAGACATTCGGCACAATGCTCCCTGTGAAGAAAACCTTACATGAACAAAGCAAAATCCCCTTTAACAATTTTTTTACATAACATTCAAAAAAATTTACAAAAGCATTTTCGTTGTGGTTAGAATGATGGGAAGTCGACACACTGGCATGAATTTTCTCATTATATGGTGGGAAGCGGACACTCTGGCATGGATTTCTCACTAAACCACTTCTTTTTGGGTCTTCTCACCCCATGAACAACTAGTTTTGTGGCCCTAGAGTGAGTGCATCTTTTTCACCTCATCTTTCTATTCTTTAATTCTTGTCATTGCATGATTTTGTATCTTGATGGTTAACTTAGGATCATGGATCCTGGGGCCTTGACCGCCTCTTTTATCTTTTTCATTCTTTGTCATCTACATCTGTGTATGAAGACCTCTCTTGAATGTCTACTTTAGTGTGAGTTTGAAATAGGTTCATCCTCTCACTAAAGTGGGGGCTAAATGTGTCATAGAAAAAATGATCCTTTGCTTGATATAGGATTAATTCATGATAAGATGGTCTTAATGAGGCCTTGATTTAGGTGTTGTGAGGCATTTTATGCATCTACACTAGGTCTTGGACCCTTGCAAATTGAACATGTGTTTATTGACGTCTTGTAAAGGTGTTCTAGAGTCTTGTAAGATGCTTTCATGCTTTTCTAGACTTAATAAACCTATTCCTCCCTAATTCAACATTATAAAATGTGTTTAATAACATTATCACATCAATTTAGAAGATTCTTAACATAAACTTAATGATAAATTAGTTTCCTAATTTGTCTTGCACATTCACATTGATTCTTGTGCCTTTCTAGGCTATGTGGACCTCATTTTAGTGTTGTAAAATATATTTAATCACACTTTCACATTGATTTTTTTACCCCAAGCCCTATTTGACATTCAAATTATCACTATTAGGCCCCTATTAATCCATATTGTGCATCCTGAGGCTTTAATTAATCAAATATACGACAAGGTTGCAAATTAAACCTTATTTCCTAATTCCTTGGCTTCTTAGGTGTTAGAATGGCCCCTATGAGACCCATTTGCCATGCATGGTGAGTCGGTCCCATCTAGGTGGGACCCATTCACCATGTGTGGTGAATGATTACTATCTAGCCCCATTTTGACCTTTGAGTAGGAAAAAGTGAAAGTGAAAGTTTATTTTCACTACATGTCGGCCTATGATGAGGTATTATTGGGTACTAAGGCACATTTGCCTATAAATAAGTATTTTTATCTTCATTTTACATCCAACAAAAAACAATAACTCATTTTTACATCTCTCAACATTAATTCATCATCTATCTTCTGATCCAAGTCAAGCAATTTAGGTTTCTTGATTAGACGTCATCAAGTTAGCTTTCTAAAGCATTCAAGGGTTGAATCTTCATGTACTGCTGCAGACTTTCAAGATCCATCATCATGTAAAGGTAATCAATTTCATTGTTGCATGCTTTATTCATTTCATTCATCATTTTGCTTTAATTAATTAAAAGGGTTGTGACCAAGGAAAACCCCCATGCCCTAACATTCAACAAATCTATCTTTTTTCTTGTTTGTATGTACATTTAGGTATCTTGGAAGCTTGGAAATCATTGAAGATCAAGTTGCAAGGTTATAGGTTCAGGAATCAGTGTTTCAGAAGCAGACACCTATAGGAAGCTAAAGTGTAGACCGAAAGCTCCAGAATCCACTTTTGAATATTCATAAATTCAAAAGTAGATTCATTCACCATGAGTGGTGAATGAGTGCCATTCTAGGGTCATTTTTTTGTTTTTTTCATTTTTGGATACCCTTTTGTCTGAAATAGGCTCTAGTTCAGTTTTGCAGAATTGGGATTGATTCACCCAAAATGAAAAATGAGTCCCTCCAGGCCTAAAAAATCATTATTAGCAACATTCTAGAATTAATTTCCATCCTCCTTCAAGATTCCAAGTGCACACTCTCAGTTTGGCTCATTTTTGTTAAGTTTTGCATTCATTTCTAGTTCATTGTTGCATTAAACAGAATGTGTTTTCAAACATAGTTTAAATCTTAGTTTTGCATTCATATTCAAGCAATGTCATAGGTTAGCTGCATTCATATCATCTCATTTAGCATTAAAAGCCTCATACATAACATTAATCTTTAATGAAACATAAGCATTTTTTGGCCCACCTTTCTCCTTCTAGGTGCAAAACCCTATGAGTGATAGAAAGCAAGTAGGTGCCAAAAATCTATGTTCCACTATAATAAAATTACATACCTTTTCTTGAAACTTGCATCTTGTCCTAAATAGGTTATTTCTTTGATCAAATGCATCGTCTTCACTCACCAATGCACTTCTTGTCACTAGGGCTTCACCTCTTTTAGCTTCCTCTAACTGTGATGATTCAACATCCTCAATAACATTTGAAACTCTTGCTTTGACTTTATTTCTTGTTCTTGTGTTTCCACGTTCTGGACATTCATATGCTTTATGTCCTCCACATTTGTAATAATTTATCTTGTAGCTTTCTCTTCCAAACCCTCTACCTGACCTTCCTCTTCCCTTGGAGTTTTGTCCACAAGGGTAGGAGTCATTTTCCCTCTAATTTTTACTATTGCCATGCTCTTCAAATTCCTGATTTTTCTAGTTTGAATCCTCATCCCAATTTCCATGTGATCTTCCCTCTTTCTTTCCATCTCGACCTCTTTATCTCTATTTATTTTTAAGTCTTTTGTTCATTTTCTCCTCAATATTCAAGGCAATTTGGTATGCATCTTCCATCATAAGGACTCTCACAAAATTTATTTCTTCTTGTATGCTTTCCCTCAAACCATTAGTATACCTTGCCACCTTCTCCTTTGTTGCTTCAACATTCCCAATTCTAATGAGGATTTTGTGAAACTCTTCTGTATACTCTTTTATTGTCTTGGCTCCTTGTTTCAATCCTTGTATCTTCTTGAGTAGATCTAATTCATAGTCTATGCGAATGAACCATCTCTTCATTTTCTCCACCATTTTGTCCCACTTCACGATTCTTTCTTTTCTTTTTCTTCCTCTTTCTAATTGGACTTCTCTCCACCAAATCGAAGCATGTCCTTTTAGCTTGGTTTTAGCAAACCTTTCTCTATCAAGATCTCCTATTTCCTCAACCTCAAAATATTCTTCCATATCATTCAGGCAATCTACCAATTCTTCTATATTTAAATTTCCACTAAATGTAGGAACATCAATCTTGGGTATCTTTCCTATCTTTGATAATTCAATTAGAAATGGGTCATTGTCTACTATTGCTGCATTTCTTTATTCAATTGTTTCGTTGGCATTCTCCAAACTCTCTTCTTCTTCATCACTCACTAGATCCCTTATTCTTGCAAACCCTCTTCTAATCTCTTCTTGTAAGGTTTCAACCTACCTTCTCAAGGCTTTAAAATCATCATCACGAACAAAATTATCACCTCTTCCTCTACCTATAAATCCAACTCTACCCAAAACATGTGGGAGCCCTCTTGCATACATTTTCCCAACACCTACAATCTCAACCCTAGTGCAAGTTGCCTCCCTCTGGAAAATTTTCCTACACACTCAGAATCTTCTAGCTCTGATAGCACTGATGTAGATAACATGCCTAATGCCTTACAGTTAAACAACAAAATTTTATTTCAACTACGATGGATAATGTTTCTTATAAATTCAATCTTCTCTCCTATCATATGAGAGCTCTATTTTTATCATGTCCCCCTACATAGCTCTTACTTTGTTCTCATCCAACAACCAAGTCACGGTTGCTCATTCAGTCTTTTCATAGTCCAACTTCTCTTGTTTTTGCCCATGCACTCCCTTATTTCTCACGTAGACCTTGACTCCCTTCCTAATTGCAGCCTCCTATAGACCTCTCACACCTACTCCTATGTGGTTATTTCTTCTCACTATGCAGGAAATAAAACCCCCAAATCACATTAGGCTTGCTCCAGCTTTTAACAGACCCACACACCCCCATATATGATCTTTTTCCAATGAAAAACCCTCTCCACTTTATGATCGATGTCATTTGAAATATTGATGGGAGTATCAAGGAGGCAAAAAAATGGAATCATAAATGAAATAGGAAAGAATGATTGTTAATGTTTGAATCTTCAAACTATTTTGAAACTCCACTCCAAAATAGGTGCACACAAAAATGCCACGATTCCCCTCTTCTAGAAGCAATCACCAAAAACTTTAAATGCACCAATCCATCCCTTACATTATTTTTAGAACCCTTACACATTTTCCAAATTTGGAGCCTTTATGAAGCTCCACTTCCTTATAGAAGTTGACAAACCAACTTCACAGTCCCCAAGAATCACTTGCAAGCAATCACCTATCACATGCAACAGATATGGGTGGCTTTAATAGTCACACAATTTATAAGAGGGGAAGGAAACTTCACTTTTTCCTTTTCACCATATTCAATGGGTTCGGCCAAACCCAATGGTTCAACCAAACCTCACAAGGGATTCGGCCAAACACATATGTTCGGTCAAACCCATGGTTCGACCGAACCACTAAAACCTAAATTAAAAAATCATATTTAAATAGGTTCGGTCGAACATGGGTTCGACCGAACCCCTTAAATATGACAAAAACCAAAAATTCTTTCATTTTCAACTGCCACTTTTACTTTCTAATTTTACCAGTCACTTTCCCTAGTGGGTGCGGTGAACCGAAAGTGTGACGGCGACCAAACAGAGGTTTTTCTTTCCGGCGAAAGAAAATTTAAGTTCATCTCTCCAAAGTTCATCATTCTGGTTTGCATATCGAGCACTAGGTATTTAAAATTCAATTTTTTTAGAGTTCAAAATGCATCTATTTGTTTAATTTCAAAACCCTAAATGCAATTTTTTTCAAATTTGTTGAATTCAAATTGCATTTGTTTGAAAGTTTTTAAAGCATTTTCAACATACAGTATTTTGCTTCCCCATTTTGCATACATTTTTGTCTTGTGTAAATGAAATATGCCTTCCCATTTCAACAATCAAAGCTATGGATAAATAGATTTAATTTTAGTTACAAGAAAATGTATAAATTATAAATTTATAACATAATTATGTACATGGGAAAATCTTCTTGGAAGAAAAATCCCACAACCAAAAACATGAACCAATTATATTATTTGATAATAATATCATTTACAATAAAATATTCATGTGCATACCCTTATAGTAGTATCATCAGCATGTGAATATGGAGTAATTTCTAGTAGCATGATGATACCTACAAAATCATTATGCTTTCTCCATCTCAAGCACCCATAAATAGGAAAAATTTAAACCATAAACCAAGTGTGGTTTACCAAAGCCATGAGCCAAAATAATGACCTAAAAATGGCACCAAATTTGGCACAAATTCCAACACCATATTCCTTGACTTGGTTTATAGGATGTATTTAGCAAATGCTTTACATCTTGTCAAAAAAATTCAAATCCTCCTCCTCATAACCAACACTCCATTTTTGACATATTCAAACCCATTATTTAAGATGATCTTGATGATTTTCATAATTCTAATCAATATTCTAGTGTAACCCCCCTTTTTATTCTCTTATGTGTCATATAACATTTCATAAGTAATTCCCATCTTACAATTTCATACAATGCTCTTACAACTTTTTAAATATATAAAAGGACAACCCTAGTTCAATTAGGATTATTTAATTATCATCACCTACATCCATTCATTACATGTTATTAGTTTTTAGTTGCACACATTATTAGGAAATATGCATTGTCTAAGCAATTGGGGTATATTGCATGTTTGAGAGTGGTTTCCTTGATCTTTTATCTAGTTAAATTAATATCCTTTAAAATCTTGTTTTATGGAATTTTCATCTTAACTCTAATATGACTAGCAAATAAAATGACGATTGAATCATTTTTTCATATAATAGCTAATGACAACTGTTAGATGGGGTTGAAATCAAATAACATAGGACAAAAGTGACAGCCAACACTTCTAAGATATAAACCACATCCAAACAAGAGAAAACAACAATGAAGAGAATAAAAATGCAAAACATAAAAGAAAGCACTCCCCATTATGGTTGATTCTTTCTCTTTCTCTCCTTCTTGTTATTCAACTTTTCCCTCAGATTTGTTGAAACACTTGTGCAAAACCTGCAAATGGTAGCAAAAAAGTTGGAGACAATTAGCTGTTCAAATGAAAATGGAGAAGGAAGGTTGCTTTTATAAACAACCATTTGAATGGATGGTTGAGATTAATCTTCTAGAAATATTCCAAGATCAATGGATGAGAATGCATGAGAGAGATGTTACAAAATGCATGGTTGAGATTAAGTCTCAAAAAAGATGCCAAGATCAACGGTCTAGAATTGATGCAACTGCCAGTCATGCCGCATGGAAAAGTCATGATGTTGATCTTTCGCCATGCGTGACCGACAGCCTATGACGCATATGCAAGGCATGCAGGCTATGACATAAATGAATGTTACGACAGAGGATTATGACAGAGCATCTTTGACTAGGTGGAGATGCATAAATAATTTATTTTAAATTATTTATTCAAACTGGAGGAAAATGACAAGTGGAATGGGAAAATAAATAATTTATCCAAATTATTTATTTGTGAGAAAATGAAGAGGAGCATTTAATTAAATTTATCAATTTAATTAAAATGGAGAGATTGAATTAGACTTGGATAATTAATTTGAATTATTTATCCGAAGAGAGGAATGAAACACAATTAAATAATTTTGACAATTATTTAATTATAGAAGAATAAAAGGTCAAGTAATGATTATTATTATTATTTGACTATAGATGAAAGATAAATAATTAAATAAAAAATGATTTATTTAATTATTGAAGAAAGGGATACATTAGCGACACAATTAAATAATTTTAATTGATCAAGATAGAATAAAGATGAGAAGGTGAATTAATTAAATAATTAAAAACTATTTAATTAATAGAGGAATGCAGTCACACCTAATTGAATAATTAAAGTTATTCAATTATCGAAGAACAATGACCAAGAAAAATGACGCTCGCGGAGTTAGGACATTTTAAAGGGTTCACAACAAACTACAGCGAAGAGCCACATTAAAGAAGATGAAAAATAATGATCACTAGAGACTATGATTTAGATACATATGTTGGTAAACAAGATATTTTCCTAAATTGATAATTACGTATTGATGCACCTCTCCACCCTAAATATCCTCACTCGTTGGCTAGTAATTTATATAATGCATTAGGTGGCTATCCTTAGGAAATTAATACTATTCATAATATTACCACTCTAATGCATTTTAATAATGTTGTACCCTCTATGCATCCATCTACCCTGCATCCTCTTATAATGATTTCTCCTATCATACTATAGTTACCACTTCCATGGGATCCACCACCCATGTCCTACCGCCTTTCTCTCCACTAGTATTTTTCTTATCTCCCATCTTTATATATATGTTCACACCATTGTTACTACTAGCACTATCCCATGATATGTTCTTCATACCATTCCTCCTTATCCTATGAAAAAATCTAACCTATAGTGTAACTTCTCCCTTCCATTACCATGTCATTACCTTTCTAGACCTTCCCCTCTGATACATTCTCCTTTTTATCCTACACTACTTTACCACTAATATATCCCTATACCTTGGATATACTATTGAATAAATTTAACTAACTTTCAATATCACAAAAATTAGACCCATATTTTTAAACGTAAAATGTGTATAATAAAGCACAATCCATGCTTCCTAATTCAACTTCACTAATATCTATTGAATGAACTTAGGTTCACTACAATAAGATAATCATCTAGCCATAATTAGTTGTCAAGATAATGGTAAAGTTTTCAATAGCCATATTTATCCTTCCACATGCCACCATTAGACATACACATAAGATTCATTAGGAAAAGTGGATGTGTGGATATGTGGATATGTGTCAAAAAAATTCTTTGATAAGATGTGTGTAAGGAAAAAGTGGAGTTCAAGTGTTTGATTTATGTCTATATAATAGGTCATAAACTCTAGGGGAATTATTACCACTTTTCACAATATTGCACCATATATATATATATTCAAAATGAGGCAAAAAATACAATAGGAATAATATGGATATGCAAATTTTATCATTACATTTTTTTCCACTTTAAGATGCATGTGAAGATTTTAAAATAATTGTGCATCTCAATTTATGTGGTATTCACAAACATGTATGGAAAGTAAATATTTAGACATCAAAAAACATGAAAAAGTGGTTTGTTGTCTTGTGCACAACACATGTCCTTTTTCTTTTGAGAAAATTATCTATCACTTTGTAAAATCCTTGCTATGTTGAGATTATTTAATTTTTTCCCTCCATATTTGTAGTCCTTTTTATTTCTAGAAATATAATTTATGACATTTTTTCTTAATAAACAACATATGAATAAATTTTACATGGTTGTAAATTTTACACATGGTTGTATGCAATCTCATATATATATTACGTATGGTTGTGATTACAATGTTTATATTGTGTTTAGATTTGGTTTTATATTATCCTTCCAAAAAAAGTTTGATGTTTATAATATTTTGATTTACCTTTGGATTTTGTAGACACTAAATCCCACATACACTCATATCCATACCATGGTCCCCACCCGAACACCTAACATCCACTTACTAACAAAATTCATGATACCTTAATTCCTACACTTTATCAAAATCAAATTAATTTTTCTTTTCAGACCTAAAACGATCAAGGCCTAAACTAATTAAAATATTTATTTTAAAAATTTCCATAGTAAAGTACAAAATAGAGAAGGGCATGTCAACCCACAAATCATGAAGGTGTAGGGACAAAACCAAGAGACCCATCAAATAGGATTGTAGCAATCATATATAGACAAAATTGATTAAGAAAACCTACCATAAATGAAAAAAAACCTAAAAAGAAGACATTTATTACATATTTTTTGAGTGCCCATATATTACATATATATAGCAAAAACTAGTAGAGGGTGAGGGACATGAGTGAGGAGAAACAACATTTCCTTATGTGCCTCCATTGTTTCTCCATACAATAGAGCGCCCAATTCTCTTTTATGTCCATTGATTGTATTTTCCACTAAAGATTCATCCCATTCTTGCAAGGTTCATTTCAAAGAAATTCAAACACAAAGGAAACTAGAGTTTTCCTTTAAAACTTTGTGTCTAAGCAAACACCCAACAAAATATTTTTCATTATGTAAGTCATCATCCCGAATGGCATTGTCTAGGGAATGGTCCAAAAAGAACTTATAAAACATAATCCACTACAAACTAAGCAACTAAACCATAATTTTGAAGAAGATCCATAGCATTAAACAAAAATAAAGACACTACCTAAGAGAGAGACATTAACTAGAGAGATTCATATAGAATTTGGTCACCTACGGTCACCCAAATTACTAACTCCACACGCCAGCAATCAATCTTGAAAATTTTCTTCAGCATTTTGAAAAAAAAGTCCCAAACTCTAAATGTACTCCCTTTTTGGGGTGGTATGAATGCTCTCCTATTGATCAAATCGGCCTCCATTGTTACTTGAGTAGAATAAATTAACCAAATATTTAAATGAATCATTCTCTCACAAATATTGAAATAAATTAAAATAAATCCAAGTATTTAATCTATTATTCCTAGATAATTCAATGAAAATTATGATAAATTAGTTTATATATCAATCAAATTATTTAACATATTTAATCAAATTAGATAAAAATTGAAAATAATTCAATCAATTCATTGATCAAAATAATTAAGAAATTTCATTAAATAAATAAATTAGTTAATTAGGTAATAATAATAGCCACATTTTAATTGGGTTAAACTCATGATACATGATCAAATCCTAGCAATTTATCCATCATATAAAAAATCTATAAATTGAGATCAAATCCATCATTTTATCGTCTCAATTTTGAGCAAGCATATTTTATCTAGTTGGGCAATAAATGTTTTATCAT
>VDFB02183711.1:0-23626 GCA_007258455.2 Sequoia sempervirens
GTCCAATGTAGCTCGGAGTGATTCAGCGTATTTGGGTGCAAAGAGGACCATCCCTGGCATAAACGTACCCATACGGATGTGTTGGAACAGTCCGTTTGGTTGTAGGAGTTGCAGAATGAAAGTTGCACCACTTTGCAACTTTACTTCCTTGAAGATTGCAATGGCTTTGTGTAGTTGGCTCGATTCCTGCGTGGCGAAACAAAGTTTGGTTTCATTTCACCAAGTCAATACCCTGCTCTTGAATTCTTAGGAGAGTAGATTAAGACTTCCGCCCTTGTCTGCGCTCGGTTTGTTTGTCACTTGTGATAAAAAGAGCTTCATTATACAAACCTTCATTGTGAATTGAAAAAATTCAATGCTTTAGGTGTGATAAGTTTGGTCACTTTTCCAAACATTATTCAGATAGACCTAAGCATCAAGCCTCCATTGCAAATGTAGATGATGTCTCTCCACAGAAGAATGAAGAGCCTTGTTACCATGCAATATAATAAGATCCTTGAAGCCTTATGCTTACAATAATTATAAGATCAATATAATAAGAGCCTTGTTACTATGCAATATAATAAGATCCTTGACTTACTGATGCTTTACTTTTTTCATGATATTATAGAACATTTTTATGGGTTGTTGGAAAGTCTTCCCTTGGGCTACTGAGTTTGGTTACAAGTGATTCATCCAAGTTATTAATCTCTAGCTTGTTCTTATTAGATATAGTCCTCCTTTAATATATTTTATACTGGACTCCAATTGAAGTAGATTATTATATTGTATGAAGCGGAGATTCATTTTCATGCCACATTGTACTATACCATAAAGGAAATAAATAAAGGAAGGAAAGATTGCAAATTATGTTTGTTTACTTGCTCCTCTTGTTCAACCTGATAGTGACTATAGAATCAGAAGCTATGCTAGTAAAAGCAATGGGAAAGAAAGGGGTCAAAAGAGGGAGGCCAACTACATCAAAGAAGGAACCATCACCCTCTCTGGAAAATAATGAAAATACAAGTAATAACATACACAATAAGAACCTAGAGCAAAGGGGTAGAAAAGAGAACCATATCCTGTTATGGAATATGAAGAAAAGGGAAAGAATGATGGAAACTCTGGTGAATTGGTGGATTGAAAACAACTTTTCGAGTTAAATCACTGTGAAGGTTTTCTTATTACACCTATTTTCTTGAATCTCATAAGCTAGCTTGGTTACAGTTTGTGTGTGAGTGACTAATTTGTGTGCTCTTGAGTTCTTGTGATTTTGTTTTTGCATGGGTTAGTTAATTTAATTTGAAAGTCTAGGTATGTGTTAGTGTATATATAAAGATGATTCCATTATATGTGTGACATGCCTTTGTCATTGTGTTGGAATGTTTCAGCATGCTGTGTTTTTCTTGGCAGTGAAAGAAAAAATTATTTGTAGCATTGGTATTCATGTTTCCAACCTGCTAAAGTATCCTCAAAGATAAAGTTCTACTCTTTGTTTATTTTAATTTTCATACTTGCACATTTCATAGTTTTCTAGTATGTCACTTCTATCTGATCTTGTCATAGTGACTTATCAATCCGCTGAGAAGCATTCCAAGGCAGATATAGTTAATTATTAGTTATGTACTGTAAAGTAATTGCATAATTGCTTAGGTTGACTTTGTAAAAACTATATTATAATTGAATTTTTTTCATCTATCAGCATCTAGTTGTTACTTATGCAATGTGAGGTAATGCTTTGAGTTTGAAAGATGTGCAATGCAATGTAATCAACAATATGAATAAACTACATAATATAACCATTCTTTTTATGCTGTTGTACATCAAGATATTTAACCATTGCTCACTTGATTAAAATTTCAAAGAGTTTAATTATGCACATGAGGAGGCAATTAAATTTTGATTGTCAACTTCTATATATGAAATTATCCAATAATCAAGTGTATGTCCATATGCAAAAAAGGCATCAATGCCAACTCAAACAAAATTTTACAATATGTGGCATATGCCATCTTGGTATCTATTCAATATTTACATGACAAAATGTCTATCTCATTCTAAACCTCTTGGTGGATCATCAAAATGGAGCCTCTTTGAAGCCTCGTTGCCTCACGAGAAGGTAGGCTGCACAAGAAAAAGTCAAACACATTTGGAATTAGGTGTATATATAATTTAAAATGGAATAATTGTATCAAAATCAATATATTAAATTATAATTGAACTCTAAAATTGTAATCTTGATTACCTAAAATGTTGTCTTCAAAGGGTCGAGGAGTTCTAGAATATGCCCTCTCAAAGAAGCCATTAAAACCATCTTTTGTAATTTCAATCTATATAGGTGAACAAAAACATAAAGTGATCCAAGTTTGCATACAATTGTCAGTAATAGGAACATATAAATACCAAACACAAAATAAAATGAACACATACTTCTTTAGGTTGATCTTTTTCTTTATCTCCTTTAGGTGTTTCGACACCTCCTCCTTGAGGTGCTTTAACACCTACTCCTTCAAGTGTTCCAATACATATTGCTTTGGGCATTGTGTCACTTGTCAACAAGGACGTATAGCTCATAATTCCCTACACATAAAAATGACAAGTACATATGAAACTACCAATCTATGTCAATATATGTATAATCAATATAAGATCTTAAAATTCTTAATTCAATCAAATTTGAGTTCAATTACCTTCCACTTATCCAACATTACACTTCCATAATCTAGACAAGGCTACACCTCACTCGTACAAGGTATTTCCAACAAGAGGAAAATAAGATAAACATATAAGTTATTATATAATTTCATTTAATGACAATTCAAAGGACAAAAGAAAGTATACAATAAATAAATGTAAATGAGTGAGTGCAAAAATATATCTTGTGTGTGTCAGGGCCAAATGAAATGGCCCTCGGGGTGCCTATCTGTCACATTTGTCAACTCCTCTCGGACATCAAGCTGTTAAAATAGACCATGTAAATAAATATTAGTACATTATACTACTCTCTTATTAATATTCATTTAAAACAAATGCAAGTTAATGAATTCTAGCAAATTTTTACGTGTCACTATTCAATGTCCCCTCTCTAGCGGAGAGGGACTCTGTCTGATGTGCTCCCTCCCTAGCGTCGATCTATAATGTCCACATCGTGGAAGTCATAATCGGAAGTGTCTAGGGGATGCTCGACAGGCTGTACAAGAGGACCCAAGCATATTTGGTGGCACATGGAGCAAGTATGTGGTACAAAAATATGTGGACCTGACGAGGATGATGCAGTATCACTCGAGCCATCACCAACATCACCAGAATGTGGCTGAGCTACTACAGAAGCATGCAAAACCAAAAGACCACTCAAAGAGTGAATAGCGTGGATAGTCTGTGTGGCCGCATCCTGCATAATATAAGTTGTTATACTAGAGGTGGCGGAGGAAGGTGAGGGAGGGGAACATGTGGGCGGGGTATTACTCTAACTGCCCCTTCTCTATCCTGGGGCATACCTCCACCAACGCCCTGGAAGGATCTAATGTCAAAGTAATTGACATGATGCCCTAACACAAACTTAGCATATAATTTTTTTATAAAGTAAAATGGTACATCCAAATTGTTGTTCGGTGGTTTCAAAAAAACCATACACCAACGATCCCAAAAAATTTCTACAATGTCTCTATGGGTGCACCATTTTATAGA
This sequence comes from Sequoia sempervirens, assembly GCA_007258455.2. NCBI lineage: Eukaryota > Viridiplantae > Streptophyta > Pinopsida > Cupressales > Cupressaceae > Sequoia > Sequoia sempervirens. Next base: position 3,667 of record VDFB02183711.1, read on the forward strand.
AAGTTTTGTTTTATTAACATTAACTGGCAAACCAGTGCGGGGGTTAACAAATAAAGAGGCTATTTGGGCTTTGGTTATTCCAAGATCTTTCACATCATCATAGGACAATCCATATGCATAATATTCTCTCATGTCTTCTCGCCACGAATGAAAGGCATTATGTTGCGAGGAGAGGGTTTCTATATTTTTAATTATTTCTTGCATTGTGTTTGACATCGAAGATAATCGAGGGACTCTCGTATAAACTTTAGAAATGCCCCTTAATTTTTGCAATTTTTTAGAAATTAATTCTTGAATTGATGGCTGTGGAGGTGGTGGAGGTGGTGGTGGTGGAGGTGGTGGAGGTGGAGGTGGTGGAGGTGGTGGAGGTGGTGGAATTGGTGCATTTTCATTGTGAGCATCCATAATGCCTGATTCAATATAAAAACAAATCAATCTAATTAAAATTAGACAATATAAATGAAAATATTATAAAAATACACTAGTTTTTAAAAAAAATCCAACAAAAAACCTAGTTTTTAACAAAAATCTATAAAATTTTCTAATTTTTAATCCAAATACATAAAAAACACTATTTTTAAGTCAAAATCCATTGCAAACATTCAAATTTCATCAAAATCCATGTTAAACTCAAATTTTTCATAAAAAATCTATCAAAACCACCCAACTATTTAGGTCCAACCTTTCTGGGAGAGTTATCAAACCAATTATAGGGAAGCCATAACCATGTGAGCTTTTAATCATGCTTTTGATTGTTCATAATCATGCATAAAAGTTCATGTACATACAATAACTCTTTTTTGATCATATTCACTATGTACATGGGATCAATGAGTATTCCCCTTTTCGGGTTTCTACAAACTTGATATAAAGAAGACCATCGAGTGTAGTTATAGAAGAATCAATATATGTAAAATAAATGTCAAACAAAATATTGGTTTTTCCTTTATGATTTTAAATATTAATAATGTTTATAAAGATGGAAAAATCATTATCATCTTCTTCATTGATAAGTAGGAGGTATTTTTCCACAGCGTGTCAAATTATGATATTGCTATCAGGATTCAACCGTGTAGTTTCGAGTCAAACTCATTGACCCATGTTTCATGAGTAGTGGTTCAGCAAGAACCCATCTCTCATGATATCGAATGGTCCACTTAGCACTCATTGCATCTAGGTGATGCTCACAGAGGTGAAGCACTGGTCCGATTAGCTTCCTACATGTTATCTAGTATGATACTAAAGATGAATAATATCAAAGAAGACTATATTGAGCTCCTATAAACATCGTCAATAGTTGACTCAAAGCTACCGATAACTTTAATATCATAATCTTCTTCATTATCATTGTATTGAACAAAGTTTGTTGAATGAATTGGCAATGGGCTTGTAAATATTTGTAAGTATTGATTAGGTGAAAAAACCAATTTATTTCCTTTTGTCATTAATAGGTCATCCAGGTGGATTTGATTAGAATGGTCTTGCACTTGGTTATAAATATGCTTACATCTTTCCATATCATGTGAGGTGTACGATGATATTGAAAAAATGTTTTTGCATTAAAGTTTGGTGGTAAAGAGTTTAATTGTTTGAATATGACTAATTGGAGGAAGTTGAATCATATTCTTGTTTAAGTGCAACATGATCACATGGAGAGAATCAAACAACTATGAAAATTTCCTATCTCATGGCCTAAATTTATATCTAAGTTGTATTTCTGTAGTTATACATCTCAATATTATGGCGGTTTGACATGAATGTTTATCAAGTAATGAATTTTTGTTTTTCTTTTTAAATGATTGATAGTTGTTTTGAGGCATGACTTATATGATTGACCAATAGGAGCCTATGAAGGGGTACCTTCATACCAACTAATTGATATTCGATAATCATGAAGGGTTATACAAAAACGTGTTAAGGATGGATATTTCATTAGCAATTTCTTATCTTGAATATTAGTTTGTAAGTTACCTATAAACACCCTTTGAATGTCAACATCTTGAAGACTATAGGAGAATTTCAAATAAAGGGATTAGTATCATTTCATAAAGTTTTTTATTTTCTCTTTAGGTCCTTGATTACAATGAACTAAATTTGTTAATGTAACTTGAGGACCGATGTTCACTTGAAAGTGTTGGAGGAAATCACTAATGAGTTGTGTAAAGGAGGTAATTGATTGTTTGACAATGAACAAAACCAATCCAAGGCCATATCTTTCAATGATCTAGAAAAGAGTTTCACTATGAGTGAATCTTCAAAAATAAAGTCTCTACACAAGGTAGTAAAAACTAACAAATGGTTATTAGGATATTTTTTACCATTGTACTTTCCAAAGCGAGGTATTTCAATGTTTTATAGTATAGGTGTATTTAAAATAGTGAACATTAATGAACTATGTGTAAGGTATTTTGGATGTTTACTATTGGTTTGATTTTGGTTTAAGTTTGAAATTTGTTGTTGTAATAATCTCATGCTTTAAATAAAAAAGTTGATTTATCACAAAATCATTGGGCCACATGTTGTGAGAGTTTTTCAAGTATGGTGAACTAGTATGGAGGAATGGTGGGATATTATATTTCATGTTTAGGAGGGGTGATGAATATGAAGGTGTTATAGGTGAAGGGACAAAACTATTATAATTTCCACTAGAAATTCCTAAGCTTGAGTTTAAACCATTGTTATATTCCATCATTGATGCTATGATTGGAGGTGTAAAGTTGGGAATAGAAGGCATTATTGTGGGAGAGGAAACTTATTTTCCAAAAGGATTTTGAGCATTAGTCAAAAATTTCGTGAAACTAGCTACCGAAGGAATATTAGAATCTACTATATTAGCTAGGCTACGTAACACTTCTATCCCTTCCTAATCATTTACCAACTTCCCAATGCTATCCAAAAGAGGGATTGCTTCTCCATCCAAAGGTTCAATGCTTAAGAATTGTTGAATTCATTATAGGTCTTTATCCAATTATTCTAGATTATCATTGGGGACCTTAGAAATAACATATGCCAAGTCCACATAAATGTTAGGTTACAAAAAAGACATGGGTAATGTAGGACTAGGGAGGGAATATAAGATGGATTGGGTAGACATAATACATTGAGTGAAAGAGTTATAAGAATCAAGCTCAACATTGGCTATGATTGCAACATAGGAAGCCATAAGTCTACAACTACATCTCACGTGGGTATTAGTGAAGTGACACAAGGTCATGAAGCTCATAAATTTTCTACAAGATTCAAAACAATTTAATGCTAATGCTTGATTAAATATAAAAACAAATCAATCTAATTAAAATCAGACAATATAAATGAAAATAGTATAAAAATACCCTAGTTTTTTTTAAAAATCCAACAAAAACCCTAGTTTTTAACAAAAATTAATAAAATTCTCTAATTTTTAATCCAAATACATAAAAAACACTATTTTTAAGTGAAAATCCATTGCAAACATTCAATTTTCATCAAAATCCATTGCTAAACTCAAATTTTTCATAAAAAATCTACCAAAAAACCCTATTTTGAAAAAAATCAACTAAAATTAAACAAATTTAATTGAAAATTTGATTAGAGCAAATAAAAAATCAAGAATTTTACCTGTTGGAGATGGATTTGAAATCGGATATCTGATTTGCGCTTTCCACTGTGCGCCCACTGCGGTTAAGCCGAATGAAAATGTAAAAATGAGTTTTGGTCGCCCGAAATAATATATATATGTGTGTCAACAAAATCGGATATCCGATTTAGATTGGATATCCGATCCAAATCGGATATCCAATTTGAATCGGATATCCGATTTGGATCGGATATCCGATTCTTAAATCTAGGTTTTTGCTCTACCTCGGTAGTCACCCGAGCCCCAAAAAGTCAACTCAGCAATTTCACATTTTTGAGTCGTAGAAACACGTATTTTTTTCTCCATTGCCACTTTTTGGCATACCATGATCCTGCACATGCCCTTAAACTAATCCATACTATGGAGTTTAAGCTTTGTGCAGATTTGCAGGGTGCTCACACTAGTCATGGTTGAAACTTGGGAATACCATATGGATTTTTAGGTTATCTAATCTTGAAATTTGAAAGATAATTATCCATTGAAACTAATAAGACCTTGGTTAGCGATTGTTGCTACCCTAATATATTTTCCATTAGGAAGAATGACTACTTCTAATGGTTTTAACAACAAAAAATTATCATTGTATCCTCTTGCCCAACCATCCATGAATAAGTTTCACAAATTATGGGTAGACGAACTAATTGGTACCAACAAACAAGAAAACTTGGCCTCATTAACAACATACATCAATGGAACCTATCTTTCAATGATAGAGTCTCCCTCTTTCATTTTTAAAGAGTAATGATTTAATTTTAAATACAAATTATTAACAAGACTCTTCATTTGGTAAATGTCACCTATTATTTTCATAAGCTATTTGTAGTAGCCTCCTCTCAAACATTGAAGATAATGAAATCTAGAAGACAAAATTAAATGACCTTACATGTGCCCTCTTGTCCAAATTTGTTAAGTCTTTATCAAACATACCCACAATATTTCCTTTCTTTGCAGTACATTTCCCCATTGATCCATTTATTTCAAGAGATATTTCATTTTCAACTTCTACAACTAGGTATGTGCACAATCATGATGGGCCAAAAAGTGGCGATATGATGGGTATGTGTAGGGTATGTGGCTGACGACTTTTTTTTTAACCCAAAATTGATGAAAGGAAAAGGGTTTTAAAGGAGATTCTTAGCTTTCCACCAATATAAATTATGCTTTACTTTGAATGTAATAAATTATTATTATTCATTTTCTATTTGAATTACGACTAAATTCCTGATTGATAGGTTGATTGAAAAACATCTATATCTTTGAAACGGTATCACATTTTTTGAATCTGAAACATGCGTCACATTCTATGCTTTGCATACTACAAGATTAAAAAATGAAAAATTGAATTTCATGAAGTTTTGACCAAGTTAAAGTGGTCAGACATACGAGTTTTTATATTTTTTAAAAGTTGTTATAAAAAATTCATAATTAATCATTTACTTGGAAAAAAATTACAAAAAAATATGCATCCCATCGAGACATGAGTCCTCTACTTATATCTAAAATCATATAAAAAATAATTATCATTTTGTTGTAGTTAGGGTAGTCAGACAAACACCTACTTCTTATTTTTTTCTTGAAATTTAAGTACTCTGCATTGAAATTTCAAATTTTCACCAAATAGATTTTTTTAAAATTAAACCTAGTAGTTTAGAAACTACATTCAATTTTCTATAGATTCTATTCTTACATATTTTTGAAATAATATAGATAACTTATTCAAATTTTTACGTCAAGTTGCCTAACTCTGATTTTTCTGAATTTTTCGCCACTTAAGGGCTTATTTTTTCCATGATGATCCTGCACATACCCAACTCATATCCAAAACCATTGAATTTTCCAATTTTAATCCAAGACATGTTATCCATGGCTTCAACCATAAAAGGATCTACAACACCCACTAAATTAAATACTTCACTAAAGCCAAAAATTCTCACACCACTTCCATAAAGGCATCCATCTCTAATTTAAAATATAAGCTCTAATACCAAGTGTTGAGAAATCGATGAATAAATACAATGAAATGCTATGAATTAAGCGTATAAATCTATTTAAAAGAACATGTGATGGACCATTTAAATTTTTAAATGCGAAGAAAATATATAATTAATAATTCAAAAAGGACATAAAATCAAATACATAACACTAGATGTAGGTGGAGAAACCCTTTTGAAAGAAATGTCCACCATGAAAAAGAGTACGAGTTTATATTAATCACAATAATAGGTTACATGAATACATCAACTCCAACTCTTTAGTCTATGGCATTATGGTAGCATAATAATACTCAACATATAAAAGACCATAGAACAATTATCTAAGGCATCTAATTTATAGATAAATGGAGTAGGAAAAATCGTATGTGGATTCCTCAAAACCAAGTACCATAAAACTATGGTATGAAAAAAATCCAGTGCCCTCATATGACCAAATCCTTCAATGCCCACAAGAATAGTAATTAGTAATTGTGGTCCCTTTAAAAAATAGATCTCAGGGTAGACATCCCCAAAAGTAGGACTCCATTTTCAAGCCACTATAATATGTGGATTGAACTCACCATAACTAAAGATGCTCTAAGTTCTCCACCTAGTGGCTAGGAATGAAGGTGATATAAATGCATTCACATCGCATCATAATCACCACTACCATATGTAACCACTCACCACAAGTGTAGCCTCCCTTATTTAATGCCATTACAATTAATATTCCATGTTTGAGAGAATAATAATTAAATAATTAACCCAATCACACCCATGTGTCCATGTATCCACTCACAAAGTGTTGGAGACATATGGCATACATAACGATTGCAAGGTCAATAGTACCTTAACCTAGAAGAAAAGCATATGACCACACTGAATGGCTATTTATAATTTTATGCTATAGGCATTATGGTTTGGTCCCAATTTCCTATGTTTTGTTCAAATGTTCTTTGTTGATGCTTCTTCATGCATGACTATTGAAGGCCACAAATCCTCCTCTTTTGGGTTACTTTGTTCCATATAATAAGGATGTCCTCTTGCCTTTGCACTTTATGTGTTGACTAAGTTAAATAAAATTGGCTACCTTTTAGCTCATGTTGTTTCTCAGAACTAGGTTAAAGGAAGTTTTTTTTTTAATTTCCCCCAACAACTTGTTAATGGTCATTTTGTTTATGGCTCAATTCATTTTTTGTTCGAAGAAGATGATAATGTCAAATGGGCTCTTCCATGCCTAGATACATTATGCTTAGCCTTTAGTTCAAGTATGCAATGGTAGATAACATAGAGATATAGAGAATCATTTCTATATTGGCATAATTGGCTCAATTTATAGTCTATAAATGGATTAATCATGGAGAGGTTTTTAGATTTCCTAACGTGTATTTCGCTTTTCAAGCTTCTCTCTCTTCATTGTGGCAAGTTTCCATTACTCTTGTTGAGAGTAAATTATCTTATTAGATCACCAAACCTCTTTCTATTGCATGAAAATTTTAGGTTTGTTCTACCCTTTTACAACTACCCATGTTTATTATTCATCATGTTGGGTGCTCTCAAAATCCTCCTATCAAAAGCTTGTGAAACTTGAAAAATATTTTTATTGGGTTGCCTAGGAGTTGTGTTGTCTCCTTCATGATTTGAGTGGTCTTGGCCTTATTGACATTCAACATTAGGGATTGGTTTTTTTGTTAAGTGGGTTATTAGAGCTCTAAAGGGGAATGAATCTTGGAAGGTATTTATTCATCATTGTATTTATTTTGATGTTGCTTATGGTCATAAAACTTGGAAATTCTAGGTTTCCAATCTATTATTATTATGAAGAAACATGCTCAAATCTATAACAAATTTTGATCATTATTATATGGAAGACTTGGGAAGCTATTAAGCCATGGCTTACATAGAAAAGGAGAAGATTTTTGCAATGGATTATCTATCAATCAACAATCCATTTGGTGCACTCTTATAATCACTCACTGAGATAGACCTCTTGCTAAAGTTCCTTGACTTTGTGCCCTAAAGTTTTTACAAGGGCATTAGGACTCGATTTTTTTCAAAGACCGCCAAAAATTTGTTGTCTTGGGTCAAGGTGAAAATGAAACTCAAACTCTTCAATCAAGATTGTGTATCCTTTCATACTACTATTGATTTTATTCCTATGAATATGCTTCACAAAATTGCAGTTAGGTGCAATAAACTTTGGTGGAAAGCTAATATTCATGTATACTAAATCTATGATTTTCTCTAATGTTCTCATGCTTGTATAGTTTTGAAAGTCTTATAGACCTCTCCGTCTCATAAGGGTTAGTCCCCTTCTTAAGGGTGTTGGTGTAGACATATTCACGATACTCATAAACACAATTCTCGTATGACTCTCCATGAACTCAACACAAAGCTTGGATTATAATGTTTATAGGTGATTTCAACAAGCTTGTTTGTCTTTTATTATCTCAAAATTCCACATGATAGAGGTGCTTCTAACTAGCTAGATGGTGACAAAGTTCCTTGCTTGACATTAATCATTTCTCCGACCAGAAATGAATCTCAATCACTATATGGAAAACTGGATAATAATAAAATAATTGTGAATTGGAAGCTAACTTCTTATGACGAAAGATCTTCCCGATATAATCGTAGTTTACCACCACTCCTTTTAGATTTATAACTCTGGCTATTTAACAGTTTATTTTCAGCTTGAAGCCAAAATATAACGATAAATGCTTCTATAGAGGCCGACATCAAAAACTTCATTGCCACCCGAAAGAGCTGTAAAACTTGAAAAAACAAAGATGGTTACGTCAATCCACGTAGCATAATATTGTCAAACGGGGTTGTTACGTTAATGAAATGGGGTGTACATTCATTCACCAGCTCCTACAGTACAGTACAGTTGTTTCCCTGTCTATCGCCTTATTGGCCTCTCCGACAAAGGCGTACTGGGAAGAAAAAACGAACCATCTCAAGAGCATATCAGATTCATGTGGATTCTGACAGTCAAATAAAACAGCAGAGCTCGCGAGGAATTATTACTTGAGTCCGTGAGACAGGTTGCCAGGCCCTACTTCACCTGCTCCTTGCCCGGCAATTGCAGTCTCCGTAAGTAGCACTTGCACACTTGTTTTGGCCTCGACGGGAGTGCCCACAGGGCAAAACTATGTTAGAAAGATAATAGTTCTTTTGTCCCCAATCAAAATGGAAGAAGACCTATTATTTGAACGACTATATGGAGTGTTTATATTGGGTTCATGGTTTTAGCTCCTGATTAAAACAAAACGCTAGATGATTAATTATTGGTGTATGTGGGCCATGGAGTTGGTTTGTCTATGACTTAGGACACTTTTGAACAACCTAGTTCATCTTTTTTTCATATTCATGTTATTTTGGATATGTAAGGTTTTATAATTTTCCTGTTTCAAAGGACTATGGATTTGTAGATCTATGATTTCTAATTATCATATTTGGATGCTTAAGTGGATTTAGATTTACATGTGAACTAAAACCCATGGTTTGTAGATATGTGAAAAGACTATGTTCAAGGTATTCTACATGGAAATGGTTGTAGATTTGTATGTTTCTTTTAAGGTCCTTATAACTATGGTTACTCTAGTGTGGATTTGTTTGGAAAATTGGGTCTACCATTGAGCTAGTGTTTGAGTCTTATAAATCTACATGTTATTTGTAGTTGCATCCAAATCTATTTATTTAGTTATTTGAGATTGGAGAACTAATCATGTTTTTCTCCTTTGAGATGTTACATGTGTGCAAATATTGTGAATTATTTGATGTGGATTTTGTTTGGTTGGCCTTTCTTGGTTACCTTGTTGCATTGGTATGTTTATTTTCGTGAGATAAAGAGATTGTTATTTGGAGTACATGATATGTATAGTGGGATATATAATAGTTGGCTTATGGGACATGAGAGGCTTTGTTCACTTAAATAGTGGGAGCTTTGTGTAGTTACATAGTAAGTTCTATCTTCTTGTTTCAAGGTCTTTGGTTCTTCTTTCAAATGTGTTGGTCTTACAATAGTAATTTAACTATGTGAGAGCCATGGAATATATTTGATTAATATTTTTTTTATCACTATACCATGTATAGTTCAATATCACTTTCAGTGGGAGCTTTGATATTGATGTGGTTATATCAATTTAGATGGATGATCTTCTACAATAGTTGTTGGTGTCACGAGTACCCCTTAGATTTTTCCTCTTTATTGTAGTGAATTCATTGATATTTTTGGTTCTATTGATAGAAGATGTTATTTTCATATGTTTGGAGATGTTAACATCCTAGTTATCATGGAGGAATCTTGGAGTCATTTGATTGAGGTGTTGTTTATGACCTTCCTTTGAGGGGGTGTATTTCTCTTTGGTTTTGAGTATTGATCATTTTCTTCAAGCTTCATGACTTTTTAGGTTGCATTTGAAGTTGGCATGGATTGATTGGTTAGATGCTCATGGATACTAGAGAGACTTGGGTGAGGTTGTATATCTCTTGTACTTAGATATTTGTGAAAGATTAAGGAGCCTACATGGATATGGATGTGAGTCCATTATGGACCTCATAAGAAGTTTTTTCCTTTATTTTAAGATTGTATTGTTTGGTGTTCTATGCACAAGACAATCTTGTCACCTACTCCTGGTCTAATTAGTAGGTGAATGATCTAAGAGGATTTTCCTACTTGATTATCTAATGTATTCTTTATTTGTATCTTATATTTTGATGTGTATTAGTTTTGAGCTTTATTAGTTCTACAAGATTATTGAGAAGTAGATGGTTTTATGGATTTTTGTTGTTATATTTGTGCTTTGACCTTGAGCTATGATAATAGTTATGAGGACTTGTTTGGAGAGCTACAAGAAATGGTTTTATCTTTGGTCATATTCCATTTTTTGTGGGAATGATTCTTTGTTCTTTGCCTTTGGTGTGAGAGGTTTACTTCTATCTCTTTCATGTTTCCACTTTGAGTTGAATGGTTAGATGTTGATATCCTTTTAGTTTGGGAATATTGAAGAAGGTACTTTACATAGCTTGGAACATGTTAGTGTTGGTATAGGGTTATGGTTTGCTTTTTAGGCTCTCTCCTCCCTAGTATATGGTCTTCTTCTAGTATATGACTTTTAGGTTCTCTCCTCCCTATTATATGGTCTTCTTCCCAAAGGTTCTTATGTTTATAGAGTTGAGGTTTGTATGGAGTCAAGTGTTGTTGTTTGTACTTGATTAGTTTTTGCAACTGTTTGGTAACTCCTTGATCTCTTTCTTCATTGGTGTGGAGGACTTGGGAGATTTTTTTAGAGATTGGTAATGAGATATTTTACAATGATGTATTTTACATATCATTATATGTTTCCTTGACACTATGTAATGGAGGAATTAGTCACTTCTTATATGTAAGTACTATAAATGGACTTGTTAATGCGTTGATATATTTTTTAGACTTGACATTTGTAGTGTAGTAAAACGCATACCCTTTCATTTTCACACTTGCTTGGGCCCACCTTGCTTTATTTATCCCTATTTATGTCTTAATTGGTCCTATTTTGCATCCACAAGCCCTATGAATTATATCATTTTCTAGCTAATCCTGACATTCTCCAATGCATAAATGATAATTTAATGATTTCATCTGTGTGTCCCTAAGTTTTGGGTCGGGACTAAAATGCCACCTAGGGTGTCTTTGTCCCCCAAAGGTCTCAGAACCCTAATTTTGAGGCATATTAATTGGGCCCCTTTTTGGTGTTTGTGCCCCAAGTTTTATGACTTGGGACTAAGACGCCACCTAGGGGCATCTTAGTCCTCCTTGAATTATTTTTGGGATTTAATTTAAAATTCTGCCAGGATTTAGCCTCCATTATTTAATCAATTCATATGTCAGCTTGGTGTGATGTAATTTTGGGATATTAAGCATAGATAAGGATAAATACAAGGTTCATTCATTCATTCTAATCCAAGTCTTTTGTGAGAGCATTCCTAATAGAAAATTGAGTTCACAAGAGCATTCAAGAGCATTTCTATCAAGCATTTGGAGTCATCATCAAGATTCAAGCACCATGTCAAAGAGCTTCTTGCATCATGTGTGTTGTTGTGCTAACATTTGTGATGTAGGGTTTTGATTCAAGCAAGCAATTCAAGTCCATATCCTTTGATTCAAGATCCATATCCATTGTAGCCATTCCACACAAGTTTGCAAACTTTACAACAAGGGTTTGGTGAGTTGTAGCATTGCATGTTGTTCATTTACCATTTCCCTTCATTATTTTATTTCATTTCAAGGTTTGATTACCAACAAGGGGTTTGGCCAAGGCAAACCCCCATTCACTAACAAATAATGAGTTTTTCCCTTCTTGCATATTTGTGATTGCAGATTTAGGTTGAAGACTTGAAGATCATTTGAAGTGCAAAGTTGCATTGCAAAGTTGCCATCTTCACAGAAACTCACCTACAAGCTGAATTTGAAAGTTTCAAAACCTGATAGTGGAGAAGAAGCAAGTGTAGAACTTGGAGCTCAGAACCACATTTAGATTTTTTAGAAATTCATAATGGGACTAATATGCCACCTTGGGCGTCTTAGTCCTCTCGAGCATATTTTGCAGAGATTCCTTCATATCTTGATCTGGCATCCAAAGATTTCGCATCTACCCCAAAAAACAACAGCGAGACTAAGACAACAATAAGGGCATCTTTATCCTCCCTGGCATATCTGGATAACTTCTTTGCATTTATGAAATCCTCGCAACATTTCCAGACTTCCCAGGTACACACATCCTAACTCCTTGTTGCATAATTTCATTATTTGCATCCTTAATTTAGCTTGCATAACTAGGTTTTGTAAGTTGAATGCTTATTTGTCTTTTTCAAGCATTTGCTTGGTGGTGAACCCCTTAAAGCTAAAAGAACCCCTTCCTAGGTCTTCCTCATTGAGAATTGACTCACCTTGCAAAGTTGATAGTTAATCCAATTAGGACTCCTAGGACATTTTTGAGTGATTAGTGGAAAGAAGGGTGGTATCATACAATCATCCCTCCATTTTCAAATAAATCAACATTAAACCCATTTTGGGGAATTTCATGAATGTATATGTGTTTTGTATGAGGTGGAAATATCTTTTGGACTAGTTATGCTTTACAACAATATTAAGATGCCTTAGAGGGTTTTTAGTGCATGTTTATGTGTGTTGTTTCCTTCGAGTTTACATTTTATAGGATAGTGGATATACATGGACTTGATTGTAGATTTTAGATTGATATGTTGATGTCATAAAATTTTACCTATGTTGTTTTGTGTACCTTGACTTGAGATATGTATAGACTGGATGAGTTAGAAAATTGTTGTGGTTGCTATTCCAATGGGTGTGAGTGAGGCAACCACTTAGAGATATTTGTTACCATTTGAATTATTTTACTTGTGTTAATGTATAGATTGGTGTGGGATTTAGTGATAGTTGGTATGTTTCACTGTGCCATGGTCCTTGTCCTATCATGTTCTGACATGATGGAGGATGCGAATCTATTCTTGCTTAATATGGTGGTTACCTTGGTTGCAATTGTAGGTTACTTTTTGGAGCATGAGGGTTTGTTTGAGAATTAGATGGTACATGGTTGTCTAAGGGATCATTTTCCCTTGTTGGTTATTCCTATGGGTGTATTTACAATGTATGATGTTAGGTGGGACTTTATTTTAGGATTTAGGTACCACCTACCTTGTAAATAGTATGCCATTTTACGCTCTCCAACATCCTTGGGAAGTGTCTATAAGTACTTAGGGTATTATTGGAAATCAATTTGTATATTTAATTTCATTTATTATTTGTAATAGATTCACAATGAAGGAGGGATCCATTGGCAATGGTAAAGGTGACTTGTGAAGATAAAAATAATTAATTAATTTTCTCCTCTAAGTGGAGTACTTAGGAAAGAGTAGAGAATGAGTTTGAGTTCTACACATAAGGATTTTGGCATTCTCCAAGTTGGGACCTTGGGATAATAAAGACAAATACTTTTAGATTTTCCTTAAGTGATTCTTGGTATTCTAGAGGTTGTCTATGAGGCTTGGGTGCTTGGGAGGGAAGAGGGTGAATATTTATTTTCCTTGGGCATGGGAATTCATGAAGGGTCATTTTTGAATGCCTTGTTGGAACCTATTGAAATTCCTCTTATTCTTTAGACCACCAATGGTTTCCTCTTTCATGAAATTCTATAATTGAAACACTACGATAGTAGAAAATAACACAATAGGTTGGAACATGAAGGAAAAATTTTAGGAATGAGATAATGAGTTGGATGTGTTGAGATTGTTCATAGGTACAAAGGTGCTACCCAATTGGAGGCAAAGAGGAGAATGGAAGTATGATTGTATTGTAATCTTGATTTCAAAGTTAATACATGCTTGTTCACTCTTCTTGGTGGAGTTTTATCCTACAAGGGTTTCTCCCTGTAAATCCTATGTTATGTGTTGTTATAATGGTGTTCGCTAATTTTTCTATTTGTTGATTTAAAAATGTATTAAATATTTTCATAATAGTTCAAGGTTAAGAAAACTTAATTTTAGATTTACATACAATTTTTTGATTTCCATAATTTGATGTTAAATAATTGGCCTAGAGATTGTAATTTCCCAACATATATTTATTATTCAACTAGATTTTACCATTTCCATGGTCCTCATTAGGATTTCCAAAATTCAAATTCAATTTTTGGCCAACTCCAACCCATTCCTTTCTAGCCTAGAGCCAACTAAACACATGGTTTAATGAATTATTGACATGTCCTTGTATTTAAAGACATTCAATTGCATTCATTTATCATTCCATCTCATTTGATCATTTGCATTAAAATAGCATGCTAGGAATATTGTCATTGGTGCACTCAAATGAATTTAGAATTGCATCATCCCACTCTAGAACATTTGCATGTTTGGAGAATTTTTTTTTTAATAATTACCATGAACATAAAGTTGATCATTTTCTTAGGATTCACTTAGGAGTTCTTTCACATTCTAATTTTATCATTCATCTTCAAATTTCCCAGGGTTTATTTTTCTTTATGCTTATTACTCTTTGATTAGAGTATGATTTTACATAGTAATGTGCATCCTTAATATCATCCTCCCAGTCTTGGATAATTTTACCTCATGGTTGCTTTTAGATCTTGCTCCTTAGCTCATATTCATTCATATATTTTAAATTTTGATATTTTCTAATCTTTCATTACAAACCATCCCTCTATTCTTGATATTGTCATGAAAAATTACACTAAGGCTAAAGATATGTCTTCTGCAAAGGTGTTATTGTATATCTTCTCTCATCTTTCCCTATCGCGAGTTAATTACATCCATGCCTATTGATAAACAGTCATCTATCCCAGCTTTGAACCCAATGATTACTAATAATAAGGATAAATGATGATGATGATTATGCAGTATACCCTTGTGATGCGTATGGGCATCGACAAGGTTTATCTCAAGTTCAACCATGCGTAGATTTGTCATTGGATCATCCACATGATAACTAATAACATAAAAATAACATGTAACTTAAACATAAAGCCAATAAAGGAAGGTACAATCACAAAATGTCTCATTTATTAAGATAAACTTAATGCTACCAGAGTCTTACACTTTGGTGTTATTTTTGTGGTTCTTAGGTGCCTAAAACTCCAAAGCCAAAAAAAAATGAAAGCACTAAACAAAAAATAGTAAAATAGAGCAATGTTTGCCAGAATGTAACCAACCAAATGCCACGCAGCCATTTTCAAACACTTAGAAAAAATTTTAAATTTCAATCTCGATAGGAAACCAAGCACTCCACAATTTTAGCGTTTACATCATCTTTAAATTCTTTACTATTTATTTGGTACAATTGACAAAATTTGTTGAATGCTAAAAAATGCAATTTTAGTAGCGGACTAATGTTGAAAAGTGGTACACATTATTGTTTTGTCACCCAAGTAGAAATGATGATATTGTGTCAAGTTGGTGACCCATTACTCTTCCAAAAATTCTTACAAAATCCTCATTAAGGTTATATCTCAGGAGATCATACCTATCACTTAGGAAATTGTTTGCGATGGATAAACTAGTTTTCTTGGAGGTTTCATTTTGGACAACCCCATTCTTTGAAGGAAGATTGACAAATGGGTACACTAAAATACATAAGATGCCCTCCTTGTGAAACTTTAACTTTGAAAAAACTTACAATTGCATTAAATGGACCTTTATTCTTAAGATGATTAAGTGATTGTGCTTTAATCCAAAACTAATTTCTCATTTAAAAATCAGCTTCTCTAATGCTAGTGCTTGCATTATAATTAATAATACCCTCACAACTAGAAGTTCCAAATACAAACATCCATTAGGAAGAGTTTCCCTCAAACTACCTTCTTTTATATGTTTTATGTTTATCTGCTCTATGATACTTGTTACAATATTTACACTTGTATCATCAACATTTCTATAGTAGTCTCGTATTTGGGACTCTCACTTTGTAGATGATGATATGTTCTTCTTACAAAGTATTGCTAAAGAATTCTCCAACACTCTAGAGAGAGTGCAATTGCAATACACTACATCAAGTTCTCAATTGTTTATTAAGAAGATTAATTACTTCATAATTATAACTATGCACTTAAACTTGGATTCTTACTGAATGGTGAAATCTCAAGATATTATCAACATGAATTTTCAACAATCCAAGATATCAATATGCATAGATTTCTAGATTTGATTATGTAACATTTTTCAACATCAATGTTTCTAATCATACTCCATGATAAATCATTCTCTTCGACGTCTCTATCTCATCCTGATAATCCATCATTGAATATGATTTGAAACGTTGATGTTAAAAAATATTGTAGAATCAAATCGAAAAATATATTAGCATTCCCTTTACCTTGAGATCTCTCAAATGGTTTCTTAAAAATTCGAAAAAGCTTCAAGGTATAGAGTAATAAATTTCTTTCTATTGTTGGTCGCATTTCAATGGCTAACAAGACCATCCCTCCAAGAATTGATTGAACAGCTCACTCTACTCATTGGAGGCTTCCTTTCGTCCGAGTGCGACAACAAGACAGACGTGACAACTTCTTCATTTAAATTATTTTCCTTTTGTTAAAAAGGGATTGCGGGATTTAGTGATAGTTGGTATGTTTCACTGTGCCATGGTCCTTGTCCTATCATGTTCTGACATGATGGAGGATGCGAATCTATTCTTGCTTAATATGGTGGTTACCTTGGTTGCAATTGTAGGTTACTTTTTGGAGCATGAGGGTTTGTTTGAGAATTAGATGGTACATGGTTGTCTAAGGGATCATTTTCCCTTGTTGGTTATTCCTATGGGTGTATTTACAATGTATGATGTTAGGTGGGACTTTATTTTAGGATTTAGGTACCACCTACCTTGTAAATAGTATGCCATTTTACGCTCTCCAACATCCTTGGGAAGTGTCTATAAGTACTTAGGGTATTATTGGAAATCAATTTGTATATTTAATTTCATTTATTATTTGTAATAGATTCACAATGAAGGAGGGATCCATTGGCAATGGTAAAGGTGACTTGTGAAGATAAAAATAATTAATTAATTTTCTCCTCTAAGTGGAGTACTTAGGAAAGAGTAGAGAATGAGTTTGAGTTCTACACATAAGGATTTTGGCATTCTCCAAGTTGGGACCTTGGGATAATAAAGACAAATACTTTTAGATTTTCCTTAAGTGATTCTTGGTATTCTAGAGGTTGTCTATGAGGCTTGGGTGCTTGGGAGGGAAGAGGGTGAATCTTTATTTTCCTTGGGCATGGGAATTCATGAAGGGTCATTTTTTAATGCCTTGTTGGAACCTATTGAAATTCCTCTTATTTTGTAGACCACCAATGGTTTCCTCTTTCATGAAATTCTATAATTGAAACACTAAGATAGTGGAAAATAACACAATAGATTGGAACATGAAGGAATTTTTTTAGGAATGAGATAATGAGTTGGATGTGTTGAGATTGTTCATAGGTACAAAGGTGCTACCCAATTGGAGGCAAAGAGGAGAATGGAAGTATGATTGTATTGTAATCTTGATATCAAAGTTAATACATGCTTGTTCACTCTTCTTGGTGGAGTTTTATCCTACAAGGGTTTCTCCCTATAAATCCTATGTTATGTGTTGTTATAATGGTGTTTGTTAATTTTTCTATTTGTTGATTTAAAAATCTATTAAATATTTTCATAATAATTCAAGGTTAAGAAAACTTAATTTTAGATTTACATACAATTTTTTGATTTCCATAATTTGATGTTAAATAATTGGCCTAGAGATTGTAATTTCCCAACATAAATTTATTATTCAACTAGATTTTACCATTTCCATGGTCCTCATTAGGATTTCCAAAATTCAAATTCAAATTTTGGCCAACTCCCACCCATTCCTTTCTAGCCTAGAGCCAACTAAACACATGCTTTAATGAATTATTGCCATGTCCTTGTATTTAAAGACATTCAATTGCATTCATTTATCATTCCATCTCATTTGATCATTTGCATTAAAATAACATGCTAGGAATATTATCATTGGTGCACTCAAATGAATTTAGAACTACATCATACCACTCTAGAACATTTGCATGTTTGGAGATTATTTTTTTTATAATTACCATGAACATAAAGTTGATCATTTTCTTAGGATTCACTTAGGAGTGCTTGCACATTCTAATTTTATCATTTATCTTCAAATTTCCCAGGGTTCATATTTCTTTATGCCTATTACACTTTGATTAGAGTATGATTTTACATAGTAATATGCATCCTTAATATCATCCTCCCAGTCATGGATAATTTTACCTCATGGTTGCTTTTAGATCTTGCTCCTTAGCTCAAATTCATTCATATATTTTAAATTTTGATATTTTCTAATCTTTCATTACAAACCATTCCTCTATTCTTGATATTGTCATGTAAAATTACACTAAGGCTAAAGATATGTCTTCTACAAAGGTGTTATTGTAGATCTTCTCTCATCTTTCCCTTCTATCATGAGCTAATTAGTACTCATCCATGCCTATTAGATAAACAGGTCATCTATCCATGAACCTAATGATGATAATAAGGATAGTGATAGTGATGACTATATACCTTGTGATACACCTTGTAGGATGGGCATCAATGATATAGTTTTATCTCAAGTTCAACTATGCCTAGATGTGTCATTGGATCATCCACATGATAACTAATAACATAAAAATAACATGTAACTTAAACATAAAGCTAATAAAGGAAGGTACAATCACAAAATGTCTCATGTATTAAGATAAACTTAATGCTACCAGAGTCTTACACTTTGGTGTTATTTTTGTGGTTCTTAGGTGCCTAACCCAAGTTTACTAGCAAAAAAAATGTTACTCAACAAAAATAGTAAAAATAGAGTAATGTTTATTAACAACTAACCAAATACAATAGAAATAGCTTTTCAAACACTTAGAAAAATTTCAATTTCAATTTACATAGAAACCACCACAAATTTTTAGTTTACATCATCTTTAAATTCTTTACTATTTATTTGGTACAATTGACAAAATTTGTTGAATGCTAAAAAATGCAATTTTAGTAGTGGACTAATGTTGAAAAGTGGTACACATTATTGTTTTGTCACCCAAGTAGAAATGATCATATTGTGTCAAGTTGGTGACCCATTACTCTTCCAAAAATTCTTACAAAATCCCTAGTAAGGTTATATCTCAGGAGATCATACCTATCACTTAGGAAATTGTTTGCGATGGATAAACTAGTTTTCTTGGAGGAGGTTTCATTTTGGAAAACCTCATTCTTTGAAGGAAGATTGACAAATGGGTCCACTAAAATACATAAGATGCCCTCCTTGCGAAACTTTGACTTTGAAAAAACTTACAATTGCATTAAATGGACCTTTATTCTTAAGATGATTAAGTGATTGTGCTTTAATCCAAAACTAATTTCTCATTTAAAAATCATCTTCTCTAATGCTAGTGCTTGCATTATAATTACTAATACCCTCACAACTAGAAGTTCCAAATACAAACATCCATTAGGAAGAGTTTCCCTCAAACTACCTTCTTTTATATGTTTTATGTTTATCTGCTCTATGATACTTGTTACAATATTTACACTTGTATCATCAACATTTCTATAGTAGTCTCGTATTTGGGACTCTCACTTTGTAGATGATGATATGTTCTTCTTACAAAGTATTGCTAAAGAATTCTCCAACACTCTAGAGAGAGTGCAATTGCAATACACTACATCAAGTTCTCAATTGTTTATTAAGAAGATTAATTACTTCATAATTATAACTATGCACTTAAACTTGGATTCTTACTGAATGGTGAAATCTCAAGATATTATCAACATGAATTTTCA
>VDFB02183712.1:0-51310 GCA_007258455.2 Sequoia sempervirens
ATGAAAACCCACCCCTAAACTGAAGACCTCCACACTGGACTCAACCCTCTTGGGAGCCTCATTTAATCCACATGCCGAATTAAAACATCATTTTCCCCTACATCTGCACAAGAAGCAAACAAGTTAGGAAAAAAAGTGATCCTGATGCAAGTGTTCCTCAATTTGGTCTTCGAGAATCTCGGTAAACATGGGTTACCCTGCCTGATTGAGCCCATAGGTGAAAAATGGGTAACAGTAGTATTTTGTGGTTTCATAATTCCTTCCTATCAATTGTCCATTTATCATCAACATTACCATTGTGGAAGTGGAAACACTTACACGGGGTTTGACTAAGGCAAGACCCTAAAATGGCCCAACATTTCCTTTCTTTGTGAATGTGTATATCTCAAGTTAAAGAGGATTGAAGGAAGCTTGAAGATCCATTTTTCATTGTTGCATTTGTTATCATAAATCTTTTCAATCCACAAAACTCACTTATAGAATTATTTGACATTGTCTTGAACAATTTGCAAGCGAAAATGGAAGTCTTGGATCTAACACTAGAGGACCCTAAAAGTTGAGTAGGACATCCTATCAAAGACTCATTCACCATTGGGAAAATAAGTCCTTGTAGGAACAATCAAACCAATTTTTCTGGGCATGTACATAGTCATCTACACTTTCTAGATCTGCCAAAACTTAATTATTTTAGTTTTTCAGTTGTTAGGATCTTGCATTTTTCACATTAGGGAGCATTGTCTAATTAGGGTAATCATATAAAATCATTTCCAATCCATTCCCATCTTCAATCAGATGTAGATCTAGGTTTTATTCACCCACCTTCATGTTTGTGAGTTAATCTAATCACCTTGTTCATCTACATCTTAATTTAACTTGGAAAAAGGCCCCTTGCATCCTAGATTCTTTGAATTTAGGACCTAGGATACTTTTTCTATATTACATTTTGGCGAACCTAACATTTTGCATCATAACTTTATGATTTGGTAGTCTTTAAAACCCTAGATCTAGGTTTTTCATTGCATTAGTTTGTATTGGTCATTTAAGGTTTCTTTTTTGCATCATAAAAGCATAAAAATACAAAAAAATACATTTTCATTGCATCATAAGTTACATTAAAGGGCTTGTTTTAGTCATCTTTCAATCTAATTTACATTCATTAGGTTGTGTGAAGTTTCAAGTTGTTCATTGCATTTAAATTCCATCTTTCATTTAAGCCAAAACAAGTAAAAAATTGCATTCTCTTGTTTCAAATTTACATCAAATCATCATTTTCAAAATTTGGAATTTTCAAATTAGTCAATTATTGCATATTAGATCTGAAATTTGTATTAAAAATTATGCTTTTTTTTTACATATTTACATTTGAATCACATTGTCTTCAATTGAAAAACATTGCATTGTTGGATTTGAAAATTGTATCAAAAACATCATTTTTCTAGGTTGTGGCATCTTAGAATCAATAGATTATTGCATTTTAGATCTAAAATTTGCATTCAAATGTTTTCATCACATTTTCACCTTATTACACTCTTGCATTTTGAAGTACACTGTCCTAAATTGACAAAAAAATGGAAAATAGTCACTGTTCAACCTGTTTGAAGCCTAAGACAACAACATCAAACAACAACATACATAGTCAATTTTTAGTTTTGTGAACCCCTGTAAGTGACATAGATTCCCTTGGGAATTTGTGTCTTGCTACAGGAGTCTCAAAGAACCTTTGCACATATTTTTTTCTTTGTATTATAAGTCTATTTCTGCTTGCAATTGTCTGATTTGAAATTCTTAAAAGATGTTTTGGTATGTGAAAGAATCGCATGTCATTTTGCTTGATTTGTTATAAATGTGAAAAAAGTGTTGTATTTTAGTGTTGGATATCATTAGACCTGTAGGATAATTTCTTACATCTTCTGAAGAATTGCATACTTTGGGTAGATTTGTTTTCATTCTTGCACAAATTCAAAACCCTAGCTTGTTACAACACACTGCAAAATCCATAAGGCAAGTAGATAAATGTTTTATTTTCAAACATGTGGTTTTGATATGATAAAGCATGGATTGTACAAGTATAATATCCCTAAGTTTATGAGTACAATATAGGGAAACAAAATGATGTCATTAATAAACATGTTAGTCATTCTCCCAATATATTCCCTAATTATGAGAGTACCTTGGTGCAAGAGAATGAAATCATTGATACATTCCTTAACATCACTTCGCCTATTCTTCATTCATCTCCCAACATCTCTCCCAATTTTGAGAATTTTTTGGTGCAATAGGATGCAATCATAGATGATCATGATAATCATATTTATTCTTCTCCTGATGCCTCTGCTACTTGTGAAGAAGGTACCTTAGTGTTAGAAGATCCAATCCTTGAGTGGCATGAGAATCTTGTTTATACCTCTCCCAACACTTATCCCACTTGGAAGAAATAATGACACAAGAGGATGAGATTATTGACACATTTATTAATATCACTTTTCCTAATCTTCATTCATCTCCCACTTGTGATAATATTTTGGTTCAAGAAGATGCAATCATAGATAATCATGAAAATCATAGATTTCCTCCTCCCAATACCTTTCCTACTTGTGACGAAGGTATCTTGATGTTAGAAGATCCAATGATTGAGTGCCATGAGAATCTTGTTTGTTTCTCTCCCTCTACCTCTCCTACTTGCGAAGATATTGAAATCATTGATACATTTCTTTCAAATGATAGTAATATGGATTTCTTAGATGAAGACGATAAGGTCACCTTAGATTCCCCCATTAGAAAATCATCAACAAGAGATGAAATCTATTGAGGTTATGAATGCACAACTGACTATTAGGTTTCCTTTTATTATTGAACCTCCTAAACCTCCTTTTGAACCTCCTAAGAGTCCTCTAATGATTGTACATCCTAAAATTCCAGCTAATTATTGGACCTCCTAAGTCACCTCTCATTATAGGACCTCTTAAACCTCTAGGTTCTATCTTAAACTTTGGAAGACAACTCACTAGTAATAATGTTTCACAACAACCAATTTACAACAAAATTTCTCACACATATAATACTAGGAATAATAAACAACCAAAACAAACACCAATATCCATTCCATCACCTCAACCATACCTCCCACCTACACCTAATATCCAACAATGTAGGGGTAAAGAATATGATCTTGTTGAAAAACTTTGTAACACTCCTAATAATATACCCTCTTGGGATTTGAGTCAAACATCACCTGGTTACCATGACATGCTTCAAAATGCTTTGCAAAACATTGTTATCCCTCATAATGCACAACCAAATAATGTGGTAGCTTTTATTAAGAATATGAATCAACCCAATTTGGACATTGGATTTCATCAAAGTAAATTACCTCCTTTATAAATTCAAAAAAATAATCCTTTGATGATATTGATTGTTATTAACAAGATTGGTATTAGGCATACCCTTCTTGACAATTGTTCAAGGCTTAATGTTTATAGTGTAAATATTTTGGATAAAATTGGAGTGAACAAGACTAAAATCCAACCCGTGGATTTATCTATTTATGGTTTTGACGATGTGGGAAAACTATGTTGGGTGTGATAACATTACTTTTCAAAGTTGGATATGTTACTTTAGAAACTCATATCCATGTCATACCCCAACATCTTTAATATAATATTATCTTGGGTAGGCCATGGATTCATGAAATAAGGTTTACACAATAGAGTTGACCCTAAATATGAACACCATTCAAATGTTTAAAAACTAAAATAGGAATGACGAATCCTCTTAGAACATTGGAACCAACTACAAAAGTAAAACCTTTACAAGTTGAGGATAAAGATGAGTGTATTTCAAATGTGACAAATTTTTTGGATGATGTTGGGAGCTCATTCGATTTCACACCTATATCCATGGGGGAATAAAAGATTACAAAAATTTAGGAAAAGAGAAAGAAGTTGTGGTCATATCAACACAATTCAGCATTGAAACATCCAACACAAGATTTTAGAACTTCTAGTAGTGAATACAACATGGTTATGCATCTACCTATGATGAAACTATGTATGAAAAACCACCTTCCTCAAAATAAATGGAAATAATTTATGGGAGAGGGTACCAACTCTTGAAACAATTTGGTTATAATGGAAAAGTATATGAAGTGAAAGAACAAAGTGTTTGTGTCCCCATAGAGCCTAGGATACAAGAAACAACAAGAGGTCCTAGTTATTGTCCTTCGAAAGAAATGAAAGAATTAAAGCAACCTTTGCCTAATATCAATGTCATCACGCAAGATTCTTCTAAGATAACTTTGACCTTGGTGCATCTGAAATGATAGATACTACATGTGGAAATAATGGTCATGATGTTGTGTCATCTCCAAATACATGTTTTAGTGATAATTTGGGTTCATTAGATTTTACACCCTCCTTTATGGGAGAATACAAAATATCACAATCAAAACCTAAATAGTCTTGTGTATGTATGGAATCTTGTAGAGAAAGGAATTTCCCCTACTATGGATCAAGAGAATATCTTTTCAAGGCTTCACAAAGCCCACCTAATTTTTCTTCCTCCAAGAACCCGAAGAAATTCTACAACAAAGATTCATTTTGTGCATATCATCAAATGGACAGTTATTCTACCAATGAGTGTAAGGCCTTGAGTAATAAAATAATTCATCTTAAGGATTGTGGTGCTCTTATATGTGTTGATGCACCTAATTCCTGGGTATGTGTAGGATCATCATGGAAAAAATAGGCCCTTAAGTGGCAAAAAAAAATAAAAAATCAGAGTTAGACAACTTGACATAAAAATTTGAATAAGATATCTATATTATTTCAAAAATATGTAAGAATAGAATTTGTAGAAAATTGAGCGTAGTTTTCTAAACTACTAGGTTTGTTTAAAAATATATATCTATTTGGTGAAAATTTGAAATTTCAATGTAGTGGTACTTAAATTTCAGGGAAAAAATAAGAAGTAGGTGTCTGTCTGACCACCTAACCACAATAAAATGATAATATTTTTTTATAAGATTTTAGATATAAGTAGAGGACTCATGCCTGATGATGCATATTTTTTTGTAGAAGTTTTTCCAAGTAAATAATTAATTATGACTTTTTATTATAAATTTTTAAAAAATATAAAAAATCATATGTCTAACCAACTTAACTTGGTCAAAACTTCATGAAATTCAATTTTTTATTTTTTTTAATCCTATAGTATGTGAAGCATAGAATGTGACACATGTTTTGGATTCAAAAAATGTGATACCGTTTGAAAGCTATAGATGTTTTTCAATCAGCCTATCAATCAAGACTTTAGTCGTAATTTGCATAGAAAATTCATAATAATTACTTATTAGATTCAAAGTAAAGCATAATTTATATTAGTGGAAAGATGATAATCTCCTTTAAAAACCCTTTTCGTTTCATCAATTTTGGGTAAAAAAATAGTCACCAGCTACATACCCATCATATTACCACTTTTTAGCCCATCATGATCCTGCACATACCCTCCTCTAATCATTAATGATAATCCTATCATGTTTCCCATCACTATGTGGCATTTGTAGCTTTATGCATCTTGGTCATTACCATTCATCACAATACAATCTTAAGTGCAACCATATTTTTCATGGCAGCAACATGATAGTCATTAGTATAGCTTTCCTTGTATCTACACTTGGGGGGGGAAGATAACTTGTTTTGGGGAGGTTTCCATTATTTTCAAGGATCCCCTCTTCTCCTCTTTCTCCTTAAAATACCAAAATAGCAAGTATGTTGAAATTTTAAGGGGAGGTATATAGCTAGTCCCCCACTCATTGTTTGTGTAGGAAATGGTCCCTTCTTAGCGGTGATAGATCAAACATCTCCTAGGAAGTGTGATCTTGTCAACCAAAGTGTGGCCTTCTTAATCCATATGATATGTCTCCTCTGTGGTGATATTAGGTTTGATGTCCCATAAGAGTTTGACCTTTCTTAGCATATGACGTTCTCCTTAACAATAATGTTATGACTAGTGTTCTCCAAGGTGTAATTTTATATTCCTCGACTAGTTCTCTCTTGGTGGTCATATCATATGTGATGTTCCCTAAGGTGTGACCCTCATGTATGAAGAAAAGCCCCTTTTATTGTTACCTTTTATGGTGATGTTATTATAACATACCTTAAGGCTTTAAAACCTTATCACATTCATCCCATGTGATGTTAAACCTTGGCATATTCATCCCCCGTGACATTAAAACTAGACATATTCATCCCCTGTGACATTAAACCTTGGCATATTCATCCCCCGTGATGTTAAACCTTGGAATTTTTGCTCCACTTTTTTCATTGGAATTGAAATTAGTGTAGCATTGATATAGCATCTTGTGGCACCTTATCAAGGTTATCAAGGAGTATAATGCTTGATATGATTGTTATGGGAACACCTTGTAGACCTAGTGTGTGTCTCTCATTTTACCTAGTCTTTGGGGCTCACCTAGTGAATATTGGACATCACTAGCCTTTGTGTCTCTCGATTTGTGTTTCTCCTAGAAAATAATAGACTTTTCTATTGTGTAAGTCATGAATGCATTTTAACATGGCCACCTAGCATAATACAACTTGCTCGCCAGTGGATCCATGATGTGTTTCATGAGTGATGTGTATGAATTTAGTCCTCTTGGAGAATTTTCTAATTCGATTTGATGGCATTTGGTATTTGAGACAATTTAAGACTGATGTCTCTTTGCCTTACTGACACAAATCCTTTTTAGTACTAACCTTGTGTTTTTCTTATTTTTGTGTTTCTCAGGTGTCTTCTTCATTTTTACATTGTGTTTGCATCATGTTTTTTTTCATTTCGTTGTCATCTTTATGTTCCATCATTCCATGTGTTTTCATTGTGTATGCTTCATGTTTTTTGAGATGTATGTTTGTGTATGTTTTCTTGTTAAACATCATACATGTGTGTGTGTTACTTTGTGCTCATGTTGGTCTACCATGAGATCTTGGATCTTGGGGGCTTGCACAACCCCCTTGATCCTTAGTCATCCCATCTCTTCAACATTTGTACAATCGGACCCATCTTGGCATATATTTTCTACTTTAGAGTGATTATGAGTGAATTTAATACTCTTACTAAAGTGTGGGCTAAATGTAGCATAGAAAACTGTCACCCTTAACAATTTCACATTGTATTTTGTCCCCCTAATTTATTGGACTTAATTAAGCTCCTAATTTTCTAAATTATGCATCTCAAGGCCTAGTTTTACCATTTTCAAATGATTGCAAGCATTGAAAAAATCCATTCTTCTAATACCTTTCCCCTAACACCTTAAATTCTAGAAAATAGGGTTGGGACTCATTTGTCAAAATGGGACTAATTTTCTATAATGGGACTCATTCGCCCAATGGGGGCACTATCTCGCTACTTTGTTTCCCTCCAAATTTGGACATGTCGGTGGTGACATCACAACATTTGAATTTCCACTTGCAAAGTTCAACTATTGGGATCTATTTTTTGGGAAATTAAAAAAAATCCAATAAATACCTAGTCATTTCACCATTTGAAACTAGAACACAATTTGGAAGAGAATTTATGATCAAACATTATTTTCAAGAGCAACATTTCAGAGTTTAATGTAGTAATTCAAGATCCAACATCATGTGTGTTCATGTTGTCATTAATTTGTGAAGGATAACATCTTTTTTTATAGGTCTCTACAAAATTCAAGAATTCAAGAAAATCAAGAAAAAATATCCAAATCCTTAAGGTGATGTGTATGACTTTGAACAGTCCTTCAAGGAATCCATTGAAGGGTGGTGAGTTGTAGCATTTTATGGTTTCATCATTTCTTTCTTTCAATTATCCATTTACCATCAACATTTCCATTATGGAAATGGAAACACTTATAAGGGGCTTGACTGAGGCAAGCACCTAAAATGGCCCAACATATCTTCTCTTTGTGAATGTGCAAATCTCAGGTTGAAGAGGATTGAAGGAAGCTTGAAGATCCATTTTTCATTGTTGCATTTGTTGTCATACATCTTGTTAAGACATGAAAACTCACAAAATTATCCGATAGCATTTTGGAATCTTTGCAAGCGAAATGAAAGTCTCATATTTGCCACTAGAAGACCCCAAAAGTTGAGCAGGACACCCTATCAAAGACTCATTTTCCATTGGGTGAATAAGTCCTTGTAGACACAATCAGACCAATTTTTTTGGCTAGGTACACAATCATCTACACTTTCCACATCTATTAAAACTTGAATGTTTTAGTTTGTCGGTTGTTGAGATCTTGCATTTTTCACATCAGGGAACATTGTCTAATTAGGGTGATCATAGAAAATCATTTCCAATCCATTCCCATCCACAATTAGATGTAGATCCAGGTCTAATTGGCTCACCTTCATAGTTATAAGTCAATCTAATCACATTGTTGATCTACATCTTAATGTAACTTGTAAAAAGGTCCCTTGCATCCTAGGTTCTTTGCATTTAGGACCTAGGATACCTTTCTCTATATTAAAATATCATATTTCACATGAAACCTTCAATTTTTTTCAAACTTTCAATAGACCAATAATCATGAATTTATTCAAACTCCATTAAAATAGCTTGGATTTTCTTCTAACTTTAAAATTTCAAAAATAAAAATTTCAAGAATAACCTTTGGTGCCAAAAGTACCCAAAACCCATTCTAAGCTATCAAATTCACTTTTCCATTATTTCTCAAAAAATTGGGCATTATATCCTCATTTTTATGAAAATTCAAAAACAAACTTATACCACCTATCAATTTACAAATGAAAGGCATTGGGAGGTTTTAACACTCCCCTAATTCTATTCCAACATTTTAAATTGAAAAAATGAGTAAATTAAAATAATTTAGAGAATTACCTCAATTTACTCCAAAAATTAAAATAAAGAACACTCCAAGCATACACCACGAATTCCCAAGACAATTTCCAAGAACACTCTCCTCCCAATTTCTATTCTAATGAATCTAGTTTCATCAAATTCCCCCTCAAAATTCTCCCACAATAAAAAAACAAGATTTCTCCAAGAAAAGTGTTTTTCTTTCATAAATTGCTTCACAAAAATTATAATAAGAAAAAAAAAATCTCTTCCCATTTTACCCTTTATGAATTTTCAATTAAAATTTTTAAATATATATATATATATATTTTATTTGAATTGTATTTTCCTCAAGTTCCCCCAAAATTCAATTAACGATTTAAATATACTCCCAATTAACAATTATAATTTAAATTCATGATTTAAATCCATATAAGCATATATTCATGAATTAAACTATAAAAATCAGAATTTAAACCAAATATCAATCACACATATTCACTAGACATCCACATAGGGTAGGGTATTTGAAATCATACCAAAGATTGTATATGGGTCAACATGGACCAACAAATAGGGAGATACACTTGAATCGAGTATGATGGGTAAGGCTAAATAAATATGACGAATGTGGCATCACCCATATAACCATAATTGGGGAATAATTCAGACCTATGAATCTAGCTAGAAAAATTCCCTATACCTAGATCCAATCAATGCATGAAAAACATACTTTTACATATATATAATAGTTGAAACACATACAATTCTTGAATGTTCAGGGTATACAACATAAGAATAACACAATCATTCAAGCATACATGTGTATAATCAATAAAAAAACAATATAATCCATCATAACATAATAATACTATAATTGTATCGAAAGGTGCATCCAATACTGATACCAATACAAAAAGAATGATGATACAAATAATCCTAAATAAAAATATGTAGGTATCAATATATGAATCAAGTAAAAAAATATGAACCAAAAAGCGCAAACATGAGAGGCACTACAAAAGTAATGAACAAAATATACTTCTTAAAATATTAGGTAGCATTTCTAACTTTCAATACCACAAAAAAATGTATGTTGGGTGAGAGGTGATGGGTTCACTATGTTTATGAGGCCTCATATACCTACAATATATGTACCTAGAAGTTAACCTAGGTACCTCTTCCTATTGAAGTGAGGGCTCAAAATAAGGAATATTCAATCTAATATGAGTCACCATAGTAGACATGATAGTATAAATTCATCAATGAAGGCCAAACATCTCTCACAAGGAGAGAGAAATACATCACTACTTCTCATTGAAAACATGAGAGTGTGAAAGAAACCAAGTAAATATTTGAAGATAAAAAAAATTTCCTCTAATTTCATTTAATATGGATATCATCTATATAAAAAAAATTCCTCATTATCTTGTTCAAAGTAAAGCATTTGGAAAATGCATTCCTCTTAATGAATAAGATGGTATATCTAAATGTAAACCTAATGGGAGAAAGCTTTGAGTTTTGGGGGAGGAACTCAAGGCTACTATGTAATAAATTTCATCACTTAATGGGAGATAGAAATCTAAGTATTAATAAATTTCTTAGGATAATGGATCTCTAGGTGAAATGCATGTGGATTGGAGGTATGCTTTGTAGATATCAGTGTGTATGCCCTTGTTTTATCTCTCCTTTGGAGAGATCAAGACAATTCAATATTTAAGCTCTGTGGTGGTTGTCTAGTAGTATCAAGGCTAATAGAGCACATTGATAAATCTCTTGCATACCAATAAAATTCAAACTCATAATCTCCTAGTTCCATTGAGAATTTGGGAGCAAGATAGGTAACTAATTGAGGAGGGGCCATTTGTCTAAAATTATGCATGATAACAACCACAATACTAAAGTAAAGAGAAATTTGTATCAAATTTTATAAAGAAGATGTCGTAGGGGCCCAATCCCTTAGCATGAATATGTTTAGATAGCATTGTAACCAATATTACCTTTAACTAATTGTGATGCATAACTTGAAGTTATGGGCTCCAAATCTCACAATACTACAAGAGAGTAATTATGATCAATGAGTGAAATACAAAGATCTCCCTTTAAATAACATAAAATTAATATTTGAATACATCACTTTTCAAGGGTAGTAAGAGCAACATATCCCCAACTTAATCTCAAATCAATTAGACCTAGACTAGAATATTAATAGAAAAGAAAAACATAAATAATTTCACTTTTATACTTAATATGATATAATTATAAATAATATTGTTTAAAAATATTAAAATAAATCTTATTTTGATGCTTTCCACTATATTATATTTAAAATTAAAAATTTAAGTAAATGATTCATTATTATGATTGAAATTATTTAAAGTACGTAAGAAAAGATACAAAAGAAAATAATAGTTAAATCGATTAAGAACAATTATTCGTAATGATAATATATTCTTTAACTTCACCATCCACCAAAATTCAAATCTCATAAATATAAAGAATAAAAAATAAAAATAGACTCATCCCTGAACGATAGAAGTAGATGACCCTTAACCCTTATTTCCTCAACCATGGATTGAGTAAACATTGTCATCCCATAAACATCACGTGATCAAACTCTAGTTGTTGATTTGGTATAGAAGTCAATGGAATTTAAATCTCTAAAATATACAATATAAAAAAATAAAACTAGACTCAGCCCAAATGATAGAAGTACATGACCCTTAACCCTTATCCCTCGAGTAAAAATAGGGTAAACATTGTCATCCCATAAATATTGCATGATAAAACTTTAGTTGTTGATTCGATATAAGAGTTGGTGGAATTCAAATCTCTAAAATATAAACAATAAAACTAGATTCATCCCAAATGATAGAAGTATATGACCCTTAACCCTTAACCCTTATCCCTGGAGCAAGGATAGAGTAAACATTGTCATCCAATAAACATCGCATGGTCAAACATTAGTTGTTGATTTGGTATAGGAGTCGATGGATTAAGGATAGGTTATAAGGATCACTTGTTTGTCAATTTGGTGAGTCGTTTTCAATAATATATGTGAGAAAGACTATGTACAACATAAGCAGCGGCGTCATTTCGTTAGACATTCATTGAATAAGACGGATTGAAAAGGTCATAAATTAAAAGAAAATTGTTTCCAGTTGGAAGGAAGCATGCAGGATTCCACATTTAAAGCCGACGACTTTGACGAGGCAAGGGAGTCGGCACGCGTATTAAATAGGATTGGGGAGGCAACCCGTCGGAATTTTTTTTTTAAGACAGTTGAATAGTTTTTTTTAGATTGCCATCATATACTAGTAGAAAGCAAGGAAAATTGTTTTGGAAGGGGACTCAATCACAATTATGATCCTATCCAAGGACATAATGAAGTAGATCAATTGAAATTAGGTGAGACAAATTCTAAAGTGATGTGGGATAAGTGTTGAATTGAGTGTTGGATTGAGTGTTGGATTATGTTTTCTTTCTTTTATCTTATTCATTTGTGTGTTAAGTCTTGTCATTTATATATACAATAATATTGTGATTTGAGTGTATTTTATGTAATGTAAGTTTCAATATGTTTATGTTTTTTTATCTAAAAATTGACAAGAAAAATATTTAGTATATTGCATTCAAAGTCTACAAGTGGATGAATATATCCATATGAAGATGTGTAGACAAATTAATAGTCAATACATCAAGAAGGATGTTGGCATTCACTGGGATCTAGTAAGAGGACTATACCTTTGATGAGTCTTTTGACTAGTGGTAACAATATTGATAGAATATTAAATTATTTGTAACTAACATGTATTTCCTCATTTTGATTTTTTAGTCACATATGCTATCCTTTAGTGCCCTTATCCCCTATCCTTCTATAGATACAAGACATTTGAGGGATTCAAACATAAAACAAAGGGATAATTAATGTCAAGTCATAGTTTCACATTTGTAAAATAGAAGTTTGCATAACCACATGGAAATATGGGGCCATGCATGACATTATTCTTCGATAAACTCACTTTTCATAATGATATATGTATTGAGTTACTTTTAAATAAGCTTCATTTTTTATATAGATTATTAGTGTTAATTACAACACTAGTCAATCAAATTTGAGTAAAATTGTTACTTTCTCATTGTGGCTTCTTAGTACTTGTGTGTTTCTTCTATTCAAATTTGTTTACTATTATTATTTTCTAATGTGCCTTGTGTTTACTTGCAATTTTGAATTCTCATTGAGATTTTATATTTAAGAGGATGGAATCGATTCATTACCTTAATATTTTAATGTTAAACAATTAGATTTCTTCGAATAATGTCATTCCTAAGTGTTTAAGGCCAATTTCCAAGTCATTAACTAAGTGATGTTCTACACTCAATGTATGTTTGCATGGAGATGTGGTAACTATGAATTTTTGGTATACACAAAATTTGACCACTTTGAGTTTAGGATTCAAGTGCCAACCATTAGATTTAAGTTTATAATACAAAGCCATCTTGTTCCACTATAAGTGAAGAGGCTAGAAAAGATTGAAGGAAAAAAAGAAAGATAAAAGCAATAGAAAAGCACAATACCTTCACCTAGAATCTTCATTTCTCTCCTTGATGAGACAAAATTGGGTGCACCCTTATTCCATCTGATTTTCTCTTTTGATGTTGATTTTTTGATTGTTCAATGCTCTAGCATAACCTTGACATGATTTGATGATGATCATGATAAGCTTGATTCAATAGAGATTTTGATAGCATGTAGTTATGATAGTATATTCTAACTGATGTAAAAGATACTTGCAATAGGTTGCATTAGGTGAAAAATCAAGGATGAGAGCCTATAGATATAAAATATTGAAGAGGAAAAATCAATGACTAGAAATGATTAATAATGAATGGATAAGATTGAAGGAGGATTGGGGTTTGGATAAATCATACAAGCATATGAAAAGTGTCAAATGATGGATAGGATCTAGGTTTATGATTGAGATAAGGACAAAAAATATTATGGTAATGGCTAGGATTAAGAGGTTAAATGAGATGAAAGGATAAGATGAAAAGTTAGTTTGACTTTTGGGTAGGTGTCTAAGTTCAATAAATATATAGAAGAAGTTAGACATGTGAAGGAGACATTTGTCACATGAGGACAAAGATGGATTATGATTTATATGAACAAGATGAAAGGTTAGGACTATATGGACAAGGATAGAGGATAAAGGGTAATTAATTAAATAAATAAAGTATCTATTTAATTAATGGGATCATGTGAAGGGATATTAATTAAATAAATGATAAATATTTATTTAATTAAGGGATTATGATAAGGATGGGAATGGATGGGAATACTTAAAGAAATATTAGAAATTTATTTAATTAATGGTCTAGGATAGGTTAAAATTAGATGTGGTTGGGTAAGGTCATATTTTAGGTGTCTAAATTTTTCCCCTCTTTGATATGACATCGCAAAGTGGTGTTGTATCAAGTAATTTTAAAGAATAGCGGATGAGAGAGGATAATGCTCAAAGATGATGCCCTAGTTAATAGGAGGATAGAAATGATGAAGAAGGAAAGATTGATGATTGGGTGATGGGGTGCCCCCTCAAGAGCACATGTGGATTAGGAGGACATGGGCGTGCTCTCAAAATTGAAGGGAATAATGAGGGATTAGGACCAAGAAGTAGATGAATTGGAAGATGGAAGAGGGTGATCCCACAATAGTGGTTTACAATTTTTGGCTAAACTAGACAGTGAAATATTTTTTTTTAACTAAATCTTCACTTTCGAGCATCTATAGCGGCTAAACCGTGAGGAATTTGAAGATGATGCAAACTAGAATTTCGTGAAATTTTGTCTGTAGATTCTAAATATATTTTTTTCAAATTTTTTGGAATCAATTTGCACTTTTTTCATACTCCTCTGAAACTAGTTTTGGAAAACAACATTTTAAAAAAGTGGCCTTTCTTTAGTATAACTTGCTTTTCCATAGGAAGGAATAAAATTATAATTAACCAAATTTAGATTCACAACCAAGTGTCCTAGTGCTACACTTGGTTGAATATAGTTTTATTGAATATTTTTTTCTTTAATCAAGTTTAGAAAGTCAGAGCCAATTTATGAGACTACAAGACATATGCAGAAACATTGTAATCGTGCACTTTTTGTATGTATCAAAATTCATTTTGTTGGATCAAGGACTTCAATATCTGGTCCACTCATATTTTTAAATTTTATTTTTGGATAATCTTCTATTTTTAAACATGTGCAAAATAGAGAGCTTGATTTTCGGTGAAAAACCTATGTTTAATAAAAATAAAAAAGAAAATACATAATAAAACCAAAACATATTAAAATTATATTTGTTGGATAGCTTGTTCCAAGGACTGCCTGATTCTAGTTGGGTTTGTGAAGTCTCCACCATTTTCGTCTTCAACCCAAGCTCCGAAGTGCCAAAATTTAGATATTTTTGTGTCTCAGGGGGGGATGAGGGATAACGAGGGTTCGAGCAAAGCCCAAGGGGTTCGCTCAAACCCTGGTTCAAGGGAAGCACCCTTCCATAATGGATTTTGTTGGGTTTGTGGGCGGAAAATAATTAAAAGGGTTCGCTCAAACCAGTAGGTTCATACGAACCCTTAAAATCAAGTTTTTTTTGCCATGTATTCATTTTTTGTGAGCTTTCCTTCCTCACTTGAATTATAAACCACTATTGTGGCTTCACCCAAGAAGATGAAGGAGATGAAAAGGAAGTGGAATTCGATGATCATTGATAGGTTATGCTAATATGAATTGAGAAATCCTAAGATTTAATAGAGAAAAAAAAAATATGCATGAAGGTATGAGTAACTAGGGTAAAAATATAACCTTTGTATCGACTTGACACTTAAGCAATGACAAGAATGGAAAACAAGAAAATGCCCCATTATACACCAATTGTGGCACATAAAGATTAGATAGATCAAGGTTAGTGTAAGTAGGTGTAGTCATGAGTAAAAAGATAATGATGAAAAGATAAATCAAAACAAAAGATTCACTGCAAACATGTCATGCAACCAACATATCTCTTGCAAAAGAGATCAAATGATGATGATGATTCATTTTTCTTGCAATTAGGCTTTGATAATCACCTTAAAAAGTCTTTGATAAGGATGATTTTCTTGTGATTAGCCTTGGATAATGACCTAAGCAAGGCTTTCATTTTCTTACTCAAGCTTGGATAATCATTTAAGCAAGACTTTGATAAAGATGATGATGATGATTGATTGATTGAAAAAAGGATGAGTGACTAACTAGTGTTTGATAGTTAGGATTATGATGTGATTGTGATGAAAGATCAGTGTCATGGATGTCATGTGTGGATTGACTAAGTGACATGGCTGAGGAGCTCAAGATTCTGATTTTTTTATTATTATTGATGTTTTATATGGGATGAAACCTAGAATGATGATTTTTTATAATGTTTGAGATGAGATGGATAGGATAGGAGATAGGCTACATTGATGTTTTATTTATCATGGATGAATATGGGGCTCAAAATGCATGAGACTTGAAGGCCAATGTGATAGAAAACTAAAGATATATAAGATAAAATCCTTAACATAATGTAGATGTAACTTCCTTATATAACATATGGGAAAACATAATAATGTAGATGTGATTAGCCTTGGATATTGACCTTCAAAGCAAGGCTTTCATTTTCTTACTCAAGCTTGGATAATCATTTAAGCAAGACTTTGATAAAGATGATGATGATGATTGATTGATTGAAAAAAGGATGAGTGACTAACTAGTGTTTGATAGTTAGGATTATGATGTGATTGTGATGAAAGATCAGTGTCATGGATGTCATGTGTGGATTGACTAAGTGACATGGCTGAGGAGCTCAAGATTCTGATTTTTTTATTATTATTGATGTTTTATATGGGATGAAACCTAGAATGATGATTTTTTATAATGTTTGAGATGAGATGGATAGGATAGGAGATAGGCTACATTGATGTTTTATTTATCATGGATGAATATGGGGCTCAAAATGCATGAGACTTGAAGGCCAATGTGATAGAAAACTAAAGATATATAAGATAAAATCCTTAACATAATGTAGATGTAACTTCCTTATATAACATATGGGAAAACATGGAAGGGTGGGTAATGGATAGATAATGGATGGATAAGGGATAATGCTTGATCAAGGATAAAAAATAATCCAAAATGGGTGATAGTTTAATATGATATGGATAAAGGATGATAGTAGATGAGGTAGCATCCTAAGAGATGGTGGATATGATACTACTACATATGATACCTTTTTCTAGGTTTTCACCATGGTACTTATCCAAGGTACCACTGAAGTGGTTTTCACCTTTGGAAAAATTATTTCTTTTTACATTTTTTTGGATTTTTGGATTTTTGAAGTTTTGGATTTTTAGATTTTTGGATAGTTGGATATTTGGATTTTCTATTTTTTTAATTTTTGGATTAATGAGACTTGATGATATTGTGATAATGGTGCATTCCCTTTAATATATGAATGATGCAGTGTGATAAATGGATATGGATGGTATGATTTGGATGATGGAGGATGCTTTGTGCAGTGGATGAAGGGAGAAATGGTATGATCCCTAATATGTAAAATACAAGGCGCATCATGTGTCACTTGAAAAGGATTTTCCAAGCAACCATTGGATTAAATAATATGAAGGGGTCGTCATCAAAGGTCCATTGAGATACATTGCCAAGGGGATGGAATGATAGGATGAATGTGTGGATATGGGTGGATTTGCCATAGTGTATGGATTACGTAAAGATGATGAGGATGAAGACTTAGGATCAACAATCTTGTTCTTTGATAGATTCCCCCTATTATTTTGGATGAAAGGGTATGATTAGAGATCAATTTTTTCTTTATTTTATTTTTGACTTTTGATCTTTGATTATTCAATAACATTTTATTTTAATTTCTGCTAAAGTACTTTTTTGTTTCTTTTTATTTTGTGGCTCTATTTGATAAAGGATTTTTTTTTTTGGATAGAATTATTCTTTTTGGATGATACTTGTTGATCCAAGTCTAGAATATGAACAGGAGTGGATGCATTGAATGTGTTGGATGAGATGGTATGGATATGGGGTTCATAGAGAAGATTGGAAATGCACTCAATGTGGTATTTGTGACTATCATTTTTGGGTTTTAAATGTCAAAGGTTCAAGCTTGCACATCCTTAACGAGTTGAAAACAAGGCTTAGTAGAGACAACATTAGGAGATACATTAACTAACTCTAGATGCTCGATATGGAAGGATTGTGGAGTGTAAGGGATATGATCTTGGGTGTCTTCAATATTATCATGATCAATGTGTAGATTATCATAGATATCATGATTAAACATATAATTATCATGAACATCAAAATATTAAGATAAAGTGGATGGTGGTGTGGGATATAATATGTGAAAGGCCTATAGTTTATATTCTCCAATACCCATGTCTATGATCTTATATTTAATGTTTGAAAGAGTATAATGATCAACATGTACAATGAATTTAGTTCTATTATGGGGAACTTTATGCATTGATGGAATGTGGATGGAATAGCTTGCATGGCATGGAACCATGGGTGGCCAAGGAGGATGTTATAGGGTAGATCAAGGTTTAAGATTGGGTAAGTGGTACCAATTTTTGTGGGTCTAAGCTAGATGGGTAGCTTGATAGAGTCTTTAGATTAATTCTTAGATTCATCATATACTTTAATAGAAATTTTTGTTTGGAGATTGACAACGTCATCAAAATATTCCAATTACATTATTAGACTTTGGTTATGAAGATTAAGTCTTGATCAACCATATACTAGGACATGTTTTATTATGGTTTTATGGTTGTGGGCTTGAATTTGAAGAAAATTAAATTATGAGATGGATTGATGGAAGGCATGTCCCTAGTGGAAAATATGAGAGCTTGTAAGAATGACAAGTGTCCTATCATGGCTTGAAATTGAACAAGATCAATATCATTAGGGTCACAAGATTCATGGATGGTTTTCTTAAGAAGGTCCTTGTGTATGGGAAATGTTTTAAGTAGCTCAAGGATAGATATTTTTGTTGGTGTTTTATTCAGGTCATCAAGGATGCTATATTGATGTGTATTTAGGGTCTCTAAACATCTTCCAAATCTTGTTCTAAAGTGTGTGTGGAGACCTAATCTCTAAGATCTCCCAAGGAATGTCAACACTAAGAGGTATATAAATCATTCCTATGATTTGATCAATATTACCCCAAATTTATTTCCTCGAAGGTGTCTTTGGTTCAAGTACGATTCCATAAGTATAAATAAAAAATTTAAGTCACCTGAGATGTATTAGGAAGAATTTTTCCAAGACTCATAATTATTCTTATCCAATATTTCCACAAAAGGATGAAAATAAAAAACCATGATACCCCCTCAAATGATAAAATTTTAGATCAGTCATTTGAATCAACCACTAAATTACCCCCCACCTTGGATATTCACTCAATAAAAAAAATCATCGGGAAATATGATAGGTAGTGTAATTGCATATGTCACTTTCCAAAAAATAGGAAAGTAGTCTTGGTCTTAGTACATGTAAATGTCAAATTTGGCCATAGAAAATAAGATCAGCCTAATCAAACCGTAAAAAAGTACATGAAAAATTATGCATATTAAATAAAAATTGCACCAAAAAAGTTACTATAGGAGAAAGTAAAAAGTCTTAGAAGTTCCCAAAATGATATTTTCTCATCAATGCCTATGAGATTCTATATTTAAAAAAAAAATAGACACCAAAATCAACATCCATATAAGCCACTACAGAGAGCACAAAATAATACCTAAGAAAAACTAAAACAATGATAAAAAATTAGAGGTTTTCAGCCTAAGTAACGAGTCTTCCAATTTAAAAATTGAAATCACCAATGGAGAGGGGGCCCAAAAATCCAAATGTGTTGATTGAAATAAGTATGAAATTACTGCTAAGTTTAGAAAAATATTTTCCAACTTTGGAGGTGCTACTAGTTGTAGAAGTTCACCATCTAATATACAACCTTTTCCAAATTTGGAAATTTTGCATATATGGTAGATATGCTAGATTAATCACAAAATATGATTGGACTATAGAATTGGGGGTTTAATTTTTTCCTCATTTTTTATTTTATTCTTTTAAATATATGTAGTGGACCATGTGGGGCCTCACCCCACACCATAATTAAAGTTTCAAGACCTTTATATAAGTATTTCATCCCTATAGAGGCCAACAAACCCTATAAAGAGATACACACTTGATTAAAATGCTCATGACCTATATACACGGCCTGACAAGTCCCTTCACAAGGTGCTTGTTAGCTACCCTATGAAATATTCTTTTTCTATATTCTTCAAAATAACTTTAGAGAAAAATGTGATTTTTTTATTCATAATTTTTTTCCTTTTTTTAATAAAATATTTTTAGTGTACCATTGTGTAGGGGATAAGTTATACAACTTGATCAACAAAGGAATTGCCTCAAAGGGAAAATTTCTCCAAAATCAAAAAAATGATAGTCAATCTATAGATTATTGGGCCTTCTAGATGTGATGGTAAGGTTGATTTTGACCAAAATACACCAAAAATATATCTACTTTTGAATCTCCCAACTAACATGGAACTTCAAAACCTTGTAAATTTAGCCTATGGTGTTCAATCAAGACAAAACAAAAGGAAAATATAATTGCTTCAAGTATTTTGAAATAATGGTGAAATTAAATTTTCTCCATATATCTTCCAAAATGTACCTATAGTAAAATCCATTATATAACCCCCCCAAAAATAATTATTATTTCTATTACACCTTTTTGATTCTTTAGATCATCAAATTATGCAAGAGAATAACATACTCAATGCTTCAAGAAAATACAATATTTGCACTCAATATCTCATAAAAGATTAACCAAAGGTAGTTAACCTTCTCTGATGCCATGTAATATTTGGCTATGGAGATAATCACTCAAGATCTAGATGCCTAATGGAAAGCACAATGAAATCAAAAGATGAATATGACAAAAATAAACTATATTCATATAAATGAATTAAAATATATAATGATGTTGGATTAAGATTACAAAGGTAACCCCTTGGTTATATAGGCCAAGGTGAGAGGGTATGTGCAGGATCATCATGGAAAAAATAGGCCCTCAAGTGGCAAAAAAATAAAAAAGAATAGAGTTAGGCAACTTCACATAAAAATTTGAATAGGTTATCTATATTATTTCAAAAATATGTAAGAATAGAATCTATAGAAAATTTAATGTAGTTTCTGAACTACTAGGTTTATTTAAAAATATAAATCTATTTGGTGAAAATTTAAATTTCAATCACGTGTACTTAAATTTTAGGGAAAAAATAAGAAGTGGGTATTTATTGACCACCCTACCTGATAAAATGATAAATTTTTTTATAATATTTTAGATATAAATAGAGGACTCATGTCCCAATGTGATGCATATTTTTTGTAATTTTTTGAATTAAATAATTAATTATAATTTTTTTATTACAACTTTTAAAAATATAAAAAAAATTGTATGTCGACCACCTTAACTTGGTCAAAAATTCATGAAATTCATTTTATTTTTTTAATAATATAGTATGTGGAGCATAGAATGTGACACATGTTTACGATTCAAAAAATGTGATACTGTTTAGAAGCTATAGATGTTTTGAATCAACCTATTAATGAGGATTTTAATTAGTAATTCAAATAGAAAATGAATAATAATTATTTATTAAATTCAAAGTAAACCATAATTTATATTGGTTGAAGCTAAGAATCTCCTTTAAAACCCTTTTAGTTTCATCAATTTTGGGTAAAAAAAAAGTCATCAACCACATACCCTACACATACCCATCATATCGCCACTTTTTGGCCCATCATGATCTTGCACACACCTGAGACATAAGATATCATAATATTATGAAAAGTTTCTTAATATTATGATATAAAAAATAATTGAAAAGTATCCTATGTTTACCCTAAGTAAGCTTAAGTGATAAGATGTGAAAATCACCTACTAGTGAAACTGATAGAGGCCAAAATTAATGAAGACATTAGCAACAATTATTCCTTCCCTATAGATATGGGTTTCATTAAGACTATATAAATTTATAAATAAGGTATTAAGTCCTTGACTTGACATCCCAACTTATATTTTAGGTTTATTAATCTATTTAAAATATTTATTATTATTTTTGAATCTCCCTCCACATGAATTTTCAAAGAGCAAGGGTAGGCGTGAGTTAGAGACCCAAGTAGGTAGTAGTCACCTCACCTATATTATTAGATATATGCCTAATATATCTTAGAATCCCCTCTACACTTAATAGTATTTGGTTGCTTTTTAATGAACCATCAAAGTTTATTTTACCCAATATTTGTATAAATGTTTCCACTTTATTTCCTTTTTGGCCCTTTGTTTATTTATGTCAATATTTTGTATTCGCTATTTATCATCCAATCACAAGAAAATTTCATTTCATTAGAAATGGTTAGGCTATTTTTCCTTTCCAAATCTCTAACAATAGCACTAAAAATGATATTAAGGGTCTAATTAAAATGTTGGCATTTATACCTAAATATTATACTATTTCATTCTTTCCAAAACCTCCAAGACGGGGATTTAGAAACCACAATTACCTTAAGATTGGTTGAGTGAAGTGTATGGAATAGCTTTCCACAAAGAATTCCTTGGAGCTAGGTAGAACCAATTAGTAGAATTATTTTGGAGGTTGCACTCCCATAACTACAAAGAAAAGTTACAATGAAGGAAGATATGGTACATAGTTTCCTCATCAAAAAAATATATAAAACACTTATTAGGGAAGGAAAATACCATTCTTTGAAGTTTATTTGAGCTAGGATTTTATTATGAAAAATGTACCACCAAAAATGATTGACTTTAACGTGATTTTTTTTTCTAAATTTCCTCCCACCTCTTCTCTTACAAAGGTTAATTAAGTTGAAGAGAGTAATCTAGAGATATTAAGTATATAGCTTTTAGGATTTTTACATTAGTAATTAGAATCATCCTATATAGACAATGAGATTCTAACCTCTTGTATTTTGATGAGGATATGAGAAATAGAATAATATCCTTGTTAACAACAATATTTCTATAGATCGACCAACCTATACCTTTGAAATTTCTTAAAAATTTAGTCTTCTACAAGACTTTGAAATATATAAATAACGGTTATCTAATGGTGATTACATTTGGGAATCTCAAATAGAATCCTAACTTAATCTAGAACTCATCCCAAAATTTAATCTAAGGGTTATCTAATGGTGATTATATTTGGGAATTTCAAATAGAATCCTAACTTAATCTAGGATTCATCCCAAAATTTAATCTTTTTTCCAACTCTAATCATCCATAACATGCCTTTAGGTAATAGGATTTCCACTTTGATAATATTGTTCCATATGGGAGACCCCTTATGTATGAGGATAGAGGATAAAATTAGGTTTGGGTCTTGGTGTTGATAATATTTAGATTTCCTAGAAGTAATCCCACAATAATGAGTCCCACTTTTTGGCCAAGATGAACATTGATATCAACATTTTTAACTAAATCTTCACTTTCTAAGACCTACAGTAGCTAAAGTATTAAGAATTTGGAGATGATGCAAACTAGTGATTTGTGGTGATTTATGTGTAGATTCTAAATATATTTTTAATTTTTATTAAAATAAATTGTGAATATTTCTATGTAACTTTTTATAACTAGTTTTTAATATTAAACAACATTATTAAAAAGTAACATTTATGTCATCAACCTACTCATAACTTTTTTTCTAGAAAGGATAAAACTCTAATTTTTAAAATATAGAGTTGTAACATCAATATCTAGTGTATGGATATTTTTTCATAATTTTTTGTTACATTATCTTTTTAATTAATTTTTGAAGTTGGGGTAATTATAATTTGGACATAGGTGTATGTTGTCAAGAATAACTTGTGTATATATCTAAATTCATTTTTTTGGGAAAAATAAGGATATCAATACCTAGTGCACATATTTTTTTAGAATTTTGTCAATATTTTACTATTTTTCCATGTATGCAGAACAAAGAACTTAATGTTTAATGAAAAACCTATGTT
Source organism: Sequoia sempervirens (assembly GCA_007258455.2). NCBI lineage: Eukaryota > Viridiplantae > Streptophyta > Pinopsida > Cupressales > Cupressaceae > Sequoia > Sequoia sempervirens. The sequence goes on from VDFB02183712.1 coordinate 23,959, forward strand.
CTGTAAAAATTAAAATTTGAACATATAATAAAATGAAAATATATTAAAATTATACTTGTTGGAAAGCTTGTTTCAAGGACTATGGTCTTGCAAATTATATTTTCAAGTTAGTTACATTTGAAGGTCCAACCTAAGGTTTGAAACTAGAATTTTTGATGAAATTTTGAAACAAGCATCAAAAGTGTATTACTAAGGCCCTTTGTTTGAAAGTGTTCAAAGACCCTCATTCTCAGGTATTTTGTTCCCACCAGAAAAAAGTAAAAAACCTTTGAAAAAAAGTGATTTCCAAACATGGAAAAAATGGACCTTTGAACGAAGGTCCCTTTTCATTCCTTTTTAGAAAATTTCTAGAAAAGGAATAAAAAGGGGCCTTCGTTCGAAAGTTCATTTTTTTTCTATTTTTGGAAATTACCTTCATTCAAAGGTTTCAACCTTGGAATGAAGGTACTTTTTGACATAGCTTTAAATGAAGGTACCTTCATTTGACAAAAACCTTCGAATGAAGGTAGTTCAAGCAAATTTCCCCACTCTCTTCTAGAAATTTTATGTCTCAAGTTTGGGGCCCATTATTGTGGGATTACCCCTAGTCCTTGCTCTCCTTCATCAAACTCCACTAGATTTTAGCTATAAGAGCTCTATTAAACTCTTAAATTTTTTTCATACTGAGACCACCACAAGATTTAAGAATACAAACCTTTTTCCAATTAATTATTTCTCAGCTATGGGGTATGTGCAGGATCATCATGGAAAAAATAGGCCCTTAAGTGGCAAAAAATTCAGAAAAATCAGAGTTAGGGAACTTGACATAAAATTTTGAATAAGCTATCTATATTATTTCAAAAATATGTAAGAATAGAATTTATAGAAAATTGAATGTAGTTTTTAAACTACTAGGTTTATTTGAAAATAAATAAAAAATCTATTTGGTGAAAATTTGAAATTTCAATGCAATAGTACTTAAATTTCAGGGAAAAAATAAGAAGTAGGTGTCTGTCTAACCACCCTAACCACAATAAAATGATAATATTTTTTTATAAGATTTTAGATATAAGTAGAGGACTCATGTCTCGATGTGATGCATATTTTTTTGTAATTTGTTTCCAAGTAAATAATTAATTATGAATTTTTTATTACAACTTTTAAAAAATATAAAAACGTGTATGTCTGACCACCTTAACATGGTAAAAAATATATGAAATTCATTTTTTTTTAATCATATAGTATGCAAAGCATAGAATGTGACAAATGTTTTGGATTCAAAAAATGTGATACCGTTTGAAAGCTATAGATTTTTTTCAATCAGCCTATCAATTAGGACTTTAGTCGTAATTCGAATAGAAAATGAATAATAATAATTTATTAAATTCAAAGTAAAGAATAATTTATATTGGTGGAAATCTGAGAATCTCCTTTAAAAACCCTTTTCATTTCATCAATTTTAGGTAAAATAAAAGTCGTCAGCCACATACCCTACACATACCCATCATATCGCCACTTTTTGGCCCATCATGATCATGCACATACCCTATGCTTCTACTCAACTCTAGTCCATAAGAATTTATTCTATAACTGATCTATATTTGGGGATCTCAAAAATATAAAAGTACACTAAGACACTTTGAAGAGAAGAATTTAGATGTTAAAAATCTCTAGATCCTAAGAGAGAAAAGTATATTTTTAACTATACAACTTTCTCTATATTATTTCTACACTCATATTCCAATAATGGGGATGATTTATTTTTATTTTGATAAGAAAGTCTCTATATATAGCAAGGATATGGGTTATGATACAATCCAATGAGTTGGAAATTTTGGATGGTCGGTGCTCAAGGGTATTTCAAAATTGGAGAAAGCTCTTGTGGTAGTTTATGTTTTATACAAAGGACTTGAAACATTGAACATTAGCAAGTATGATCTTCAACCAAAAGGATCTTCTAGGGAATAAATGTTGAAATAATAATATCATCCAATAAATATTGCTAGGTGAAAGGTGGGGAGTTTTAATCTAACTAGTTTCTAATAATCAACCATCTTTAGTGATATCTTTTCCTAAAGCCTTAATCATTGTCAAGAATAGATAAGAATAGGTAGTGTGTCCTTCCCTAAGGTCCCTACTAAAATTGAAGAAGCCCTTGGGATGACCATTGATTAAAATAAAGAACTTAACAATGGGAGTGAATCATTTTTAGAACTTTATTGTTCAAACCAAATTTATCTATCACCTAAGAAAGGATGAACCATGAGACTCTATCATAGGATTTTGAAATATCAAGTATGAAGATCATACCTAATTTTTACTTTTGTCTAGGGAATGTAGGAATTCATGAATGGAGACAGAAACATCAAGAATCTATCATTAAAGAAAAAATCTCTTTTGATAAAATAAGATAAATTTTGAGGGGTATGGTTTCATTTTATTGGTTGATAGCTTTGAGAAGATTTTATACACTATGTTAAATAAGATAATTGGTACATATAGTTAGCCATGAAATTTTCCATGCTATTTTTTAGGATAATAAAAATGTGTATATTTCTAAGTTTTTTAAGAATGCTTCTATACTAAAATAGTTCATGGCTAGTAACTATAAAATATTTTCTCGTAATTTTACAAAAAATATAAGAAGAAAATAGGGGAGAATTTGTTTGATCTAGGAGCTTTGGAGGCCAAGAATGGGAAAATAGTAGATAAAATGATGCACGAGCATCTGGGTAGACTAGCAATCAACATCAACCAAAAGCAAGGTTCAGGGGTCCATGGGATACCATTATAATCTTGCACACCAATTTTTGTGTGAATCAGATAACTTTAATTTTTTTTCCTGTCTCCACTCAATTCTCCACTTCCAAAGCACCAATTTGATTAATTTATCTTGGAAAGGTATTATGGAGGCCATGAAAGTCAAATATTAGTTTTCATTTCATATTTAATTGTTTATCTATTGCATAAATAATGTGGGGGGATTTGGAGCATAAAAGAGGTAGAAAATCAAGATTTTAGGTATTTTAAAATGCACAGAATAGAGAAATACACCTCTGGGAATAAAGAAAACACCTGTAAGAGTTAATGGAGGCTTAAAATATCTTATTTAATGCTACATAAACTTAGAATATGGATAGCTATTCTTGGGCGAGAGTTGGGAGCCCATTCTTGGTCCAAAATTGATGATTTTAATGTATATTTTTGGGGGTTTCTGAAGAAAAATGTGGGAAGAAGATTGTGAGGAATGGGAAGGAGAAGGATGCCTCTATAGAGGTATCATTGGGGTTTGTGTTGTAGGTTTGAGTGGCACTAGTGAAGAAAAGATAAGTCACCAGTGTGTGAGAGGTGAAGAGAAGGATATAAATTGTATGAAGGTTTGAACAACAACAAAAAGAGAGCTTGGGGCACTGAGAAGAAGCTATAGGAAGAGCCATGGTTCATTAATCTTTTGTGCATATTTTATAATTGAATCCTATTGATTAATTTTTGTAATTGTTTTATCTTGGTTTAATATGAGTTTCAAATTAAACATTTGAGTTATTCTATATTTGATGAAGTTATAGGAAGAGATTGGAAAGTTTGTTTCATGTGTTGCTTTGTGAGTTTGTGGTATGAGGTTTTTTTTTTGCATCATTAAACCTCTAATTTTTAATAGTTTTTAAAATTGATTATTTATCTTCTTCTGAGATAATATTAAGATTGACTTTTACTACCTTCTTGAAAAAAGTGGTATTGATAGGGGTATCCTTGTTGAATAATTTTTGAAAGTGATAGAAAATATAATTATAGATATCTTCCTCCTTAAGCAGAAAAAAACCATACTCAATAGTTAATTTGGATATCCCATTTTTTTTCTATATTTGAAGAAATATTGATGAGAGAACTTAGTTTTTGGTCGCCTCCCTTAAACCATTTTATTCTAGATTTCTACTTCCAAAATAAATTCTACATATTGGTGAACAATTTCCATTCTTCTCTTAGGGTTCTTTAATGTTTTAGTCAATTCATGATTTTTCAAGGCATATTGCTTTATTCTTTTTCTAAGGCAGAAATGGTAAGGTCATAAATTGATCTTCTAAATCAGGAACTCATAGAATTGGTGTCATAATTACTTAACTTTTACTTGGTCTTTTACCTCTGACTTTTTCCTTGACCATTCGAATATTTTTCTAATAGCTTTTATAGCTAAGAATTTAACTCGAACAACTTTGTTGTGGTCATAAGTAACTTTGGATATATAAGGTTATTGACCTAAAAAACCATGTCAAATATTTTCTCAGATTGGAAATACAAACCATAAAATTTTGTTGAATGGGGTACTTATCTATATCTCCTCTTTTCTTCTTCCCCTCCTTGTTATATCTTGTAAATACCTTTTATTCCCAAGGTTATCTAATTGTTCTTCCAATTGGGCAACATTGTCTACTTCCATATCAAATTTATCTCTAGAACATATTCAACTGACCATAAAGGGACTAACACAAATTTACTTTCATTTTTCCAACTTAGGAACACAATTTGAACTTCAAACAAACAGTGCTCTACCTAATCTCTTGTCTAGTTAGCCTGTTTACTGTCCAAGTTTTTTCCTTGCAATCAACTTTTCTAAGAATTTTTTGTCCATAGTTTTTGGTGATTTCATATTTCTCATAACCTTAGACACTTTTAGGGTTAGTTGGTTTCTTTTCTCATTTTCAAGTCTTGACTTTAAAGGGTAAAAGCACAAAGTTGTGTCACACTTTCGGCCAAATAAATAGTTATGAGTGAAATGTTTTTGGCCAAAAAAATTTTGACTGAAACCATGTGGCCTATACATGGAACATATGGTTTTGGTCAAATAAGTTTCACCTAAATCCCAAAAAATTAATGTTTTCCTTTTCTTGATTTGAAATTGGCTTTGAAATTGGATTTTTTGTGCAAGGTTTCTATAGAAAGGGTTTCGAGTGAAACACTTCCTACATAAACCCTTTCTAATGAAATTGTCTATGTGACATCCTAATTGGCAGCCAACTTAGCTTTTTTCATATTTCTTTGAAAGTTTCAACTTTAACTAAGTATTTCTTCAGTTAGAATGATTTTTCTACAAAAAATAAAATAACCCTTTTGTAGAGTTCAGAGTGGTGAATCAAAAAATATATATTTTTTAATATTTTGATTAGTTTTAATATATTTTACTTATAAAATAATGCGAGTAGGATATTAAAGTTAAAAAAGACGATAATTATATTTTTTTTTTTAAAAGTAAAATATATTAAAATAAAAATATATATATATATGGGGCACAAGAGGAGAGAGTCTTCTTCAAAAGGGTATAATTTTTTTTTGAAAATGATTAAAAAAATAGACAATAGTTGATGTCCCATGAAAACTGTCAAATTCTGACAAGTTTGACTTTAAAACATTATTATGAGAAAAATATACATCAAAATTTGATTTTTCTTTTTCCATGCACAAGATATTGAAGTTACCTATTTGGAGAAAAAAAATAGGGAGAAATGAAGTTTTTTGCAGTTTATTTTGTAATGCCTCGCCACATGAACCCCAATGGACAACAACTATGGCACATTTTTTTTCTTTAAATATAAAATATATAATATATGCATATTAAGTTCCATTGCATGAGATTCAATTACTTGAATACAAGTTCGTCACCTAAGTCCTTTGGGGTGCACGAGGTAACATTACATATTCAAGCCCAAAATGAAAAGATAAACGAAATTCCAAAATGCAAATTAGTTAAATCCATTCATCCATCATAACTATAACATTGAAGCATACACAAGAGATAGACCATTATGAACAAGATCAAATCTATTTAATAACCATATGTCATATATACAACATGCTTATACAATGATAACCACTATCTTTTATCACATGATTACAATGATACATTTATACTTTACATCAACTTCTACAATGATAACCATACACATATATACAACATGCTTATACAATGATAACCACTATCTTTTATCACATGATTACAATGATACATTTATACTTTACATCAACTTCTAGCACAATACATAGATCAGATACATAAGTTTACATCATAAACTTCCCAACACATGTGGGAGTAATTCATCAATACATGAGTATAACTTAAATACATAATTAACATCTAGCTACAAGAAAATATTTGGCTCATGTTCCATCAGGAAGGCACTACATCGTAGGAACGTTGGTGGGGAACCCAATGGGGTGCGTAGCATGTTCCACCCAACCACGTGGGTTTTAGAAAAAACACATCCTCCGTGTTAGGAGATGACAAGGAAGAATCATTGACCAAGGAGGTCCAACAGAAAATACAAGACTCAACTCCAAACAAGAGTGACATGAGAATACATAGACAACACAACACCTATAGATTCCAAAATCATAACATCAATAGACCACTCCCAGAGACTTGTGAAATCAACCAATCACAAAGAGCCACTCTCCTACTGAAAACACTAGGTTCAAATCCACAAATCTATGGGTAGACAAGGTGCACAATACTAATAACAAATCTCAACCTTACAACCCGTTCGTAGTAACTGGGTATCCATACTATATCACATATTTCGTCTATGGTAACCAGGCATTCAAACTATCTACACCCACGTGCACTACCCAACACAAATCAAAAGTTCAACCAACATATATAACAACCCCACATAGAATGAACTTCTCTAGAAGACTTACAAAACCAAACAACCCAATTGCCTAACAACGCAAACAAAGAAAATTCAACCAATAAGCAATTCAGGCATATAATTAATCTAACATTTGGATTCCCTAAATCCAATCAAATCATCAACTCATTATTTGAAATTAATCAACTTAATTTAATTTCATTTACAAGCAATAAAAAAATTAACACTAATAGTTTAACTCCAATTTCTACAATAACACACACAACAATAAAATCAATTTCACTATAAAAATGATTTCATCTTAACTATTTGTGTTTTGCATGCACCAAATAATACATAATATTTATTTCTCTTTTAAAATCATTTCATCTTAAAATAACTACTTGTGCATTTTCATGCACCAAATTAAAATTAATTTTTTGAATAAAATCAATTTATTATCAAACATCTACTTAAATTCAATTTATTTTTTTAAATTATAACATTCTAAAAATAATACATTTCATGCATTCGCATGTATCTATTGTCAAAATACATTTAAATATATATATATATATATATATATATATATATATATATATATATATATATATATTAAATATATATATATATATATATATATATATTAAATATATATATATATATATTAAATATATATATATATATATTAAATATATATATATATATCATTTAAATATTTAAATATTTTATTTACAACTTCCAAACGTAAAAATTAAATATATATATTTAAAATACCTATTATATCAAAATAGCCAATTAAATAAATATATTTAAATATATATAATTAAATATGTATAATACACATAATTATACATATATATAAATATATATTATTTAATAAATTAAAAATAATTTACTGTACTCAAACAATATTAATCATAAAACTAGTGTGTTGCGACTATAATAACTTTTGTTTTCAGATCTGAGTTTTTCTAAACTTTTTGTTGAAGGTGCGCCACCAAGTTTTTTAAAATATATAAACAATTCAGTCATACCCCGTTCGTAAATTTTGAGTTATGATTAATTTAGTGACCCTTTCTCTATGCTGCTTTTTTTTTTATATATAAATTTTTCTATAGGAAAATATTTACTATTTTATTAGAGGATTTCATTTTCCCTAATTTATCAGAGGATTTCTTTTTTTCAATCCTGTAAAGGTTTTCTAAATTATCTGTAGGATTTTCTAAATTATCTATTGTTTTATTTTTGAATTTCCTACCATTTTAAATTCATTTCCCTACAGAACATCTAAAATTTTAACAATCCTTCTACAAAGGTTTCCAAAATTTCACAACAAATTAACAAATAGTATTTCAAAATATATAAACAAATCCTCCAATTTTTCAATTCCACAAAACCAAAACAAACTTCTATAGTTTTGTATAAACAATTTTTAAAAAACACAATTTAAACAAATATTTAAAATAAGGAACCTCGATCCTCAAGCTCAAATTGATGAAGATTGAAGCTAAGCCTTCGTATTTCAATTCCTAAGCTTTTCCCAAAGATTTTCTCTTCTAGAAGATGTGCAAAACAATTCCAACCAAGAACTTCCATGAGATCCTTTTCAATTTTTTTACCAAAAAACTTCACACAAAATTCTCGTATCCATTCCCATTAAAAAAAACCAATCCTTTCTCTTTCCCATTAATCTCAATATTCTTTTTTTTTAAACCCAAAAATCAGAATAAAATAACAATTTTCCATTCTTTTTCAAGTTTTCGAAAATAAACAGGACATGCATTTGTTCTTTTTATTCTTTTCTTGATTTTTCTTGATTTTTCTTTTCTAAATGAAATCTTTAAATTATAAATTTCAATTTTATTAATTTCAGCTCATAGTTGACACATTATTAATTATTTAAATTTTTTATTCTATTATTTATCCTCAACTTACTATTTACATTAAATTATAAAAAATGTCAAGTTTTAAAATTATAAATAATGTTATTTACACAATTAATTTATTTATGTTTAATTAGTTACATAGCTTTTATTTTAACACTTTTAAATTTTAATAAAGTTATTCCCAGTAAATAACTAATAACACTTATTTTAATTATTTAAATTAAATAATACTATCAATCCACTCAAATACATAACACAAACATTAAATAAATAACACAAATACAACTCATGATAGACAACTATCACATAATACCGAAATAACCTAAGTCAAGGACACACAATACCACTAGACGCATGATAGGTTGACAAACTTGGGACGGGGAGACTTCTTTGTCATCTTTGTTTCAACATCATACCCATTGGGATAATTTAATGCTCACCCTGTCCTGCCAAAGCAGGTGGAATCAAAACTTTATTCCTGCAATTCCTGCATACAAACAAGGTTGTGTGCAACATATATATAAACAAATGCATCACATCATGAGAAGGAATCACAACGTAGAAGGGCACTCACAAACGAGTGGTGCTACACTATCCCCTCACCAAAGCTATAATAACAACTACAACATCAAGTATAAAATAAGACTGTTAAACTAAACTAATCACATCATATCATCATGAAATAATTACTAGTCTACTGCATCACAATATACTACTGCATCTATACATAAGCATAACTAGTTAAATTCAACCACAATGTATCATCATAACCTCAATGTCATAAAAGAAGTATCATGAGCAACAAATAAGCTAAGCTACCCAATTAAATCTTTGTATCAAAGCAAAACAATGTACCTCATACCCACAAGGGTACCATTAGAATTCCTTGTTACATCTTCCTCTTCAGATTCCTTAGCTAGATTACCTACACATCCCAAGTGAGAATGAAGGGGCACTACATATTTCTTAACAGCCTATGAAGTCATTTTTTATGAAATTTTTAACATTCCAAATCTATTCTTAAATTGATAAAAAAGTAATGAAAACATTTTTTTTTTAAATTTGAAAAATCATAGGAATAAACTTCATCAAAATTTATACATTCCATTAGTTTACATCATTTTGAAATTCAAAATATAAAGACCACTTTTATGTGGTCGAAGTTCATTTTTTTTTTGCTATTGGTTGATTCCTTTATAAACTGTGACACAGGTTTGTGTTTTTACCCTAAATCGACCATACCCATTCTGGTTGGTGGGATCGTGTTAGCTTTCATCATTACCTTTGTGAGTTGCTTCTTTTTCTGACCCATTCTAGTCTCTAACATTTACTCTAAGGTACTAACTCTCATTCTTGATTTCAATTATTATTGTTATATTTTATTATAGTTTTCATTCAATATTTTTTGAAGGTTATCCCACCTTCGGTATACCACCTTAGTTGATTCAGATTATGTTAAATTTTCTACTTCATTTGAAGTTTTTCAGTTTATGCTAACAATTACTTTTTCCAATTTAGAATTTGTATTAATATGCATAACCTTCTTACTTAGCCCAAGTGCATTCCTTCCACAATCCAAGGAAATCTCTCTATGAGTTGTTGGTGTAGGACTTTTAATCTTCAAGGATGGCTCTCTTTGACCCAAAGTTCGATCAATTTCAAGAAATTGGCTTCCTTACTATTTTCCTTTTTCTTCTTTTCCTATCATCCTGACATAAAAACTTTTCAAATATTTTCTACTGATAATGTTTAACAAAAAACTTACATAATGAGCTCATAGGTCCAAGTGTTGAACTTGGTAGCTCTCATACCACATGTAATGTACCCAAATTTTACCCTATTGTTTTTACCAAAATTTTCAACTCACAATGTGAATAAATCAAGTTCTCAAAACATGGAAATAAAATTTTCTTTTTTAATAACATATTTTCACATTGGAATAAATAGTTTCACATTACATTGTATAAATGTAATAACATTACATAATCTCAAGTAAATGAACTAATTTTTCAAATACAAAGTATAATAGTTCCAAGATCACCTTTACAATTTCATAGCTTACACGAGCTTAATGGTACAAGAGTATAATGGTCAAGATTTCCATATTTGGAATGCACATATTCATATTCTTCTACTTTACAAGCCTCAACTTCCAACTACAAGAGGGGGAGTATCACCCAAGTTCTTTTCCTCCAACCAAAAACTTAAGTAGTCCCTCACACATCTCCTAACCAGTAGATGTTTGGTATGGAAGCCCTCTAGAAATGTCTACCTGAGCATGGTGTTGTGTCCTACATAACTAGTTACTATCATACTATCGATACCCACCAACTATGCATGACACTCCCAACTAGCTATGCAATTCTGGTTCACAGTGAACCAACAAAGTGTATGCAATGACTTCTAGACTTACTTTGGCCATTTTTTTCCTATATATATAATAAATACACTTTCTATGAGGTGGTGTTGTATGTTCACCTGCCCCCTTTCTCAACTTGGAAACTCTATTGATGTATGAAAACTCTTGTCTTGGTTTGACCTCAAGATTTAAATAACATAAACAAGATTCCATACAAAAGTGATAAAACAATTATATTGATCTAACTGACCAATTAGGTTTAACCCAACCTCTTGAATACCCTATTACAATATTCCTAGGACTGACAACTACCTCTTATTCAATTTCTTTCTTTTAATCATGGGAGTAACAACTGATGAGGGCGCAAACCCGAGACACAGAAAATAAGCTACAAACTAGAGAATAATTTTATTATTCAGAAAATGGAACTTCTTACATGCAGAGGATCTCAAATCCCCAAGTTCTACAACACATGCAAGCTCTGAGAAAGCTCTGAATAACCCTTTCACAATATGTGAGCTTGTCCCCAAAGCGTTACCCAAAAATTAGAAAACCCCCATAAATAGAGCTCCTCATTTGTTTGGAGCCAAAAAAACATTCAATTTGAGTTTAGGTTTGGCGAAAATTTACAACATGAAGTTCAAATTTCAAAAGAGCATTTGCAATGGTATCTTCTAGAAAGTGCGCCAACCGCGGGGTCATAACTTTTGATCCAGGACTTCGATTTGCGAACTGTTCGAACCGTTGGAAAGGTCTCGAAGAAGTCAAGAACACGCTCAAAATTAGCTCGCCGATTTGGCAAGTTTCAGGGCCATTCGGAAGCTCTAAGTGCCTCAAATCCCACTCGGAAGATTTTTAGGTGCAAATCTGGGAAACTAAAACTGCAATATCTTTCAACCCAGAAACCGAAATGAAAAACTATAAATTGAGAATTTCATTATGACGAAAAGGGTATCCAAAAATATAAAAACATCTAAAACTTGAAATTGCTATTTTTGGGTGATGCAAGATTGCCCTTACACCACTAGATGCTCCTGCATCAACAACTCTCCTAGTTCATGCATAATTAGTTAATACTGATGACACTATTAGAGTTATCCTGCATTAGCAAATACTTAATTAATCTTTAATTGACTATTAGTCTAATTTATTCTCATGCACTTAAGCTAAACTTAGGAGTATCTTTTATGCTTTATTAGTTGAGATAATATTATATCATTATGTCTCATTTCATGTGATGTTGACACTTGTCATTATCTGATCCCTTTCTATAATGCCCCACCGTGCAAACCCCAAAGGAACAAATAAAACCGCAACAAATTTTTTAAAAAGAACATAATAAATGTACTTAAGTATTCCATCATAACAATGTTCTAAGTTGCACAACTAAATCCCTTGGAGTACATGAGGTGACATTACTAAACTAACCCATCACAAAGATAATAGTTTGAACATTATATAAACAATTACGTAAATCCAATCAGCATGACATCAATTAAAACGTTCATTCACGATATCAAGACAAATGTGAATATACCAAATAAGACCATACATACATATGACAATAAATGAATCATCAAGATATAAAGTATATATATATTTCGACAGATACAACACAACTTTACAATGCTTACAAATAGTAGTACAAGAATGAATCACATAGTGTGATAGTACAATACATCCATCTAAAAATACATCTCAATAACCACATATACAAATTACATCATAATATTCCCAACATATGTGGGGGTCGATACATCAATAAATAAACTACATCAGAAGTGTAAACATACATCTGGTACATAAGAACACTGGATCAACAACATCTGCCAAAACCCTGCAATGAAAGATACAACTGCATCTAAAGGAACCCAACGGGGTGCATAGCACGTTCCACCCAACCACCCCTGTGTTGGGAGTAGACAAGGAAGGATCCCTAACCGAGCACGTCTAACAGTAACACAAGACTAACTCTAGACAAGATATCAAAAGACCACAATGAAAATTAAACAACTATAAATCACCAAAAGACATAACAATAGACCACTTCGAAACATAACAATAAATCACTTTCCAAATATTACAACAATAAGTCACAAAACACATCATCAATAAATCTCAAGTCATAATATCAATAGACTACTTCCAGAGGACTTCAATAAAACAACACAAATGGCATGCTAGAGGAGAGTGTCATCGCATGGCTTAACATGGATTATCTAGACAACCTATCACAAGGTGTCGCCTCTATCTATACATGGATTATCCAGACAACCTAGTTCAAGGTGCCGCCTCCATCTATGGTTCTCCTGAAAGCCTATCTCAAGGCGCCGCTCCATAAGATTACTCATGTGGAATCGTTAACCTTTTGTGAAGACAAGGCATCGATCTTGCCAACCACGGCCTTCTTAGTCTCCTTTAGTCTGATAGCACTAATAAGCGGATGAGGCATCACAATTATCTTATTAATTTTTAAACACCCACCCATAATTAATTACTTAGGTTATCACTGATTACTCTAACTCTACGTGGGTTACCCTGACAACCCCTTTGTGCGTCGGCCCCCACTTAGAGCCACTCTCTCTAAACACTCAACACAAAAAGGATTGTACCAACCAGAAATACTGAACCAATCAAATGGAACATCCGTGAGGCATAACCATCTCGCCCAAAAACATATGAAAAAAATCCACAAAATAGTGCAACCCACGTATAACTCAAATCATGACCATAGCCAAAACATAGGTCAAATATCAAATTGCACATTCAAAAATAACATGAGTATCCCCACCTCTGGAAGTTCCTAATCAACAACTTAAGTTCCTATATCAGGATAAACTACCTCTAGGGTTTCCCCGCAAGACAAAAGAAACAAATAAGTGAAAACCCGAACTGGATAAACGAATAATCTCGAGAGAAAACAATTGCATAACTCAAAGCCATAAAACTCATTTTAACATACAACAAACTTTGCCAATTAAATAATTGATTACCTGAGAAAATTCAATTCCATTCAAAACACAACTAAATTCTAATTTGCACAATTACATTATATCATTGCATTATTCTTAAAATTATCATATTAAAATCATAATCATAGCATCTCAATCTTTTATTTTAATATATGTCTATATATATAAATATAAATTAAAACATATAATAAAACCCATTTTATAAAACATATTATAGAATTAATATCATATTGTAAAATATAAATATAAATATATATATATATATATAATTATAATTATAATTATAAATGAAATCAGAAAAATACAAACACGTTTTTTAAAAGCAACAAATTTTTAAATAACATAAAAAAAAATGAACCAACCCCTGTGCATATACAACCCACTCCAAGCGGCCACTTGTGGAGGACGCAACCCCCATGGACTGCGTACAACAGCCTCGGCTGTTGTGTGCAGTTGTCGTGGCTGTGTATAGCCACAATGGGGGGTCGAGGGTGGTACAGCCACCGCCAACCACTTCCCCCCCCAATCCATATAATTTTTTTTTTCTTATATATTTATTTATTTTGTTTTCCTTTTTTAAAAAAATAGTTTTCAGACAAAAAACAAGGTATGGATTTCGAAAACCCAATTATTTTGATAGCATATTTCATTCTATATACAATTTCGAAATCCAAAAAATATATATTTATTTATGATTTTTTTTATAAAAAGAGCAGTAAGTATATATATATATATATATATACATCAAGAGATTCAAAACGAGTAATATAAACAAATAGATTTTTCAATAGACCCAATATAAATCTGAGCATGTAAATTCAACCCACAATAAAATGATCTTCACTTCCAAAGCAATATTTTCTCAACTCAATTTTATTGAAGATATCGAAAGGTTTAACTATAATTTTCAAATAGAGAAATTCAAAGATTTAACAACAAAAAATTTCAATCACAGAAAACCTCTTTCAAAACGTAGAGTATTTAATTTTCAAACATGACAGAAAAGATTTTGTTTACAGAATCAAAAAGAAGGAAACAATAGGTTTTAGGGAACCTGGAGTCCTTCATTCGATGTAGAATGCAAACATAATAGCTTTCTTCCTCTTTGCAAGTAGAATCCCCTCTGCAGTTTCTTCTCAGTTTTCCTTTCTTCAGCTCTCCTTTGAATCCATCTTTTCTTCAAAATAATTCTTTTACCCATAAGCACAAAAAAAACTACCTTTTTTTTTCTTTTATAGACAAAAACCAGAAAAAACCATTGTGTGTGTAAAAAAACCCTCTCACAAATAAAAATAAATCATAATTAATAAATCTCTTCATCTTTTTCCTCAAAACTCCTCTCCATTCATTGGTTCTTTTCTTGTTTTTTAAAAGCACACTTATCTCACAATTTTAATTAAAAATTAATTATTTTATCAAGATATTCTCTATAGGTTTTATAATTTAATATCGAGAAAAATATAATATATAATTATCACCATCAATATTTATTTAAATTAATTTCTTACACATTTAATTAATTAAATAACTTTTAAATTTACAATATATTTTAAATTCAACATTTTATTAACTTACAATTAATCAAAGCAACAAAACAACATTAATTAATCTTATAAAATAAGATTAATTAAATTACCACTAACCATAAATAAAATAAATAATCAACAATCAAACAATACAAAGACAAGGACAAAACCTAAATCCTGACCCAACAAAACTCACAACGGGATGACAGACTTGGGACAAGGACACTTCCTTATCAACTCCCTTTTTCAACATTGTACCCGTTAGGTTAATTTAATGCTCGCCCTGTCTTGTCGAAACAGGTGGAATCGAGACTTTATTCCTACAATTCCTGCATACCAATAAACATCAAGTAACATATATACATATATATATATATATAATCAAATACATCACATTGTGAGAAGGAGTCACAGCATAGCAGGGAACTCGCACCCAAGTGGTACTACATTGTCCCCTCACCAAAGCTACAATAACAACTACAACATTAAGTATAAAGTAACATTTCTAAACTAAACTGATCACATCTTATCATCATAAAATAATTACTAATATATTGCATTACAATATACTACTGCATCAAATTAAACATTACCAAATCAAGTGTAACCATCATGTCATATCATAATATCCATGTCATAAAATAAAGTAGCATAGTCATCAAGCAGTCTAAACTATCCAATCCACCAATCCAACCAACAAACAGTAACTACCAATGTCTCAAAGTATCAAATCCAAACAACAACATGAGGGGTATTACACTTTCTCATTTATGATTTTGCTCTTATAAGCACTCAACCCTCATTGTAATATCTTGAGCTTTCATATCTTCTTGAGAGTCTATTTGTTTTGTAGCTTTTTCTTATTGATAAATATTACATATATTGTTTGTAGATATTTTGCATAGAAAGCGTATTTTTTATTGTTTGATCCTATCGATTGTGGTTTTGTGCTTGTTTTACAATTCTAACATGGTATTAGAGCATGGATTCAGTAAACCCCTTCTTGATTTATGATGTTTTTGTCTTCAACAAGGGTTACAGGCTTTAGATCTTAATCCCCTTTAATTTTTTGAAAAATTTTGGAGGGGCATTTTCCAGTGCATTTTTGTGTGAAAAAGACCTCACGTTGGATTCAAAGCTATCGAAAAAGTCAGATTTAGCTTTTGTTTTACCTGATTTGGGTTCCTGATGATAGATCTACGAAGGTTTGAAGTGTTTGCTTTGTTTTCAGATTTGGAGGGTAGCTGCATTTTTGGTGCATTTTGAGCCAAAATAGAGGTTCCCATTGTGCTCAAAAGGCCCAAAAGCCTTAAGATCGCATGTCAAATCACCAAAATCTGCGCTAGGAGTTTTTGAGGCAAAAATATTTTGCCAAGGAGGTTGTACGACCTCCCCAACACATGTATCGACGTGATTTTTTAAAATATATATATATATTCTCCTCAAATTTGTAAAAAAAATAAAATTAAAATCAAAATATTAAAAAGGGTTTTAAAACCCGTGTAGTTTTTTTAATTTTAAAATGTTGTTTTTAAAAAGAAATTGCAAGCATTTAATGGGGTACCGTCCCCTTGCCATGGCAGGGAAGCACACTCATGGGTGGTACCATGGGGTACCGCCTCCTACCATTGGTAGGGCGGTGGCCCCTTGGGACCCACCTATGGGTGGCGGCCCATGACCCACCAGCTCAACTTTTTTTTTAAATTAATTTTTTTTTTAAATATTTTTTTATATAAAAAATTTCACACAAAAATATAATATTTTTTTTAACCTTGAAAAACAAAAACATGTTTTTAATATGTTTTTTAAAATAAATATATAAATTCTTTTTAGTCCTTTCTTTTTTTTACTTTAAAAATAAATAATTTAAGGCAGTCCACATGCATTGTACCTAGACATTTGGGGGAGATATTTTTTTCTCTCGGCACTCCAAATCTGGTGGAGCTCCACATTTGGAGGTAGTTTTTCCAAATTTGGCGGAGGAGTTTTCTTTTTCCCTACTCAGCACCTCTTCATTGGGCTTTTCAAATTTGCACCCTATCTTCCCTAGGCCATATCTTGACCTCATATGATGATATTTTTCAATGCAATTTTTTTTAAAAGGGGTAAAATTTTGAGATCTTCATGATGGTGCATGTGTTTTCTAGTTTTGGCTTTTTTTTTTTTTTTCCAGAATTTAGTTTTCTCAGTGTTGTTGATATTTAGTTCTTGTTTTGGAGACTTCGACGAGCCATATCTTTTGTATCTAGACTCATTTTTGGGTGTCATTTTTGTTTAAAGTGCATGTTTTTTCATGTACTTCATCATGGTGCTACTAGTTTCCTTTTCTTATGTCTTAGAATTGTTTTTCATAATGTAGTCCCCCTTTCAGAATTATGGGCTCCCATTATATGCACTTGTTATTATTCAAATGCACTGAAATAAAGTGCCTTTGTATTTCACATGATTATTGGGATCTTTTAAATCACTTTGTGCCTTATTGTACTCACACTATGTTGTAAAGTGTCATGGGGGGTTTGATGTTTTTCCTTTGTTTTCCATCATACCTTTTTCAAGTGAGTGTCCCTTCCATGACAACAACCCCATGTGTACATTCCTTTTGTTTGCACACCCTTTATATATGTGTTGGTACTTTCATGTTTGCATGTTTAGATATTCCAGATTCTTCTTCATGCACTTCTTTCTAACATTCAATTTTAGTGTACCTTTCACGCCTCTCCCTTTTCAGCATTATGGGGAGGTTTTTACTATTGGTGATAATGCTTCCTTGACTTCTCATTGGAGTGAACTATGTATACAGTATTTGTTCCTATGTACTAGGTGGATGCAACAGCTCATTTCCAATGCATTTTAGTGAGATGGATCATTTACCATATGGACACTATTGCATTCCTATTTTTAGAGGCAACCAAATCCATTTTCACATGATTGATTCTTCAAACTTTTGGTACCTTTTCCATATGTATCTTTGAGTTCTAGGTGTTTTCATATTGTTTTCCATCTGATTCAAGTAGTATCATTGGGGGAACTCATAGAGATTCTTGTCTTCTTGATCTTGATCATCATCTATTTCCATGGAAGTTCTTGTTTTGACATTATAGTAGTCATTCTATGATAGTGTTTGCAACTTCTTCATGCTTTAGTGGTGTTCTTTTTTTTCATCCTTTGTTCCTATCTTTTGGGACAACTTTTTGTTGGAGGATTCTTAGTCCTTCACTCTTGTTTAGAGGCTTCTTCAGTCCTTCACTTGGCTATCATCTCTTTTTGGAGTAGAGTTTTTCCCATGAGGTTTTCTCTATTTCTCTATATTATAGAGATCTTCATTTATATATGGGTACCTAACCAGGCCGTGTTTCTCAAGACTCATCATGCATTCCTTTTAGGTTTTTTGGCTACTCCCTAAGTTCATCTTAAAGGGGGTGTTAGAGTTATCATGTATTAGCTAATAATTAATTAGTATTTCATTGATTATTAGTCTAATTTATTCTCATGCACTTAAGCTAAACTTAAGAGTATTTTTATGCTTTATTAGTTGAGCTATTATTAAATTATTATGTCTCATCTCATGTGATGTTGACACTTGTCATGATCTCATCCCTTTCTCATTTAGGGTTTTTCTCTTATAAGCACTCAACCCTCATTGTAATATCTTGAGCTTTCATATCTTCTTGAGAGTCTCTTGCTTGTGTAGCTTTTTCTTGTTGAGGAATATTACATATGTTGTTTGCAGATATTATGTGTAGAAGGTACATTTGTTTGTTTTTTGATCCTATGGCTCATGGTTTTGTGCTTGTTTCACAATTATAACAGACACCATGTCACCGGCTGGACACATTTTGTCTCAATCTAAAGCACTATCAATATGTCAATATGTATAATAATTCAAAATTAAACTTGATTTGAAGATTACTTCTTTCTATTGGGTTTCAGAATCTTTGTTGTCATACCTAGTATGGCTCCATGCTTCTAGGATGCCATAACCAATCTGATTATCCTTGACATTAAATTTCATATGAAACATTATGGTCATAGTAACATCAAATATTAGTAAGTTAGCATAATAAAGTATTTAAATTATAGTAAATTCAACTAAGAAACATTTGACTAGTCTCCAACTTTCTCATGGTTCTTTCCAAGTTATCCCTTGCATCATTTATATAAGGTACCTACATTTGTATGTTCATAAACAATCATATATCCTTTCCCTCAATATGACACATATATTCAAATGTTTAAAATGTATGATAAGTTGATATCCAATTTGAAGATCATTATCTACTTTAGAGGAGTCTCTGCTTCTACACCTTGAAATCTCCTCGCATTAGGGATTTGGTTTGCTGAGACATAAATTCCTATTCTTTAAGATTAGAATACCATGAATAGGTATAAAATCTTGGTCAAGTATAAGATAATATCATTTAAAAAGGTAATTCAAATGCATATATCTCTAATATGTTTTTCAACCCTATTGTTGAATATCAATATAAACACATTCCACTATATACCCTAACCCTAGGGAATAAACTAATCTCCTACTTTCAAGGGTTATAAATATTCGAGAACATAAATTCTCCACCCATGGTTAAACTACCAAATAAAGGTATTCATAAAATAACATCATAATCTAAATATTAATGGAATAATTTAACTCTATTAGGATTTCATCCCTTTCATTGCCAAGAAACATAACTTATTCAAACAATACAAATACCATACTGTATTTTGGATATTATCATAATACCCTATTCTAGCTTATCATTGCTAAAATAGTCAAGAAATATAATTATGATAAAAAAATATAATATCCCTTCCAACTTATAATTAGTCTAGCTAACTACATAAGTAATCTAGTTGATTGAACTTGCACACACATTTTTTCCAATAGCAACAGTATGCACACAAATAATAGCTCACACTTTTAAATAGTAATAATACTTAGTACCAAAATTTATAAGAGATATATAGATAGAAAACTTAAGCATTCCTGATATAAATTAGCTCCCAACGAATATCTTGAGACTCCTTGCTCAATGCAAATGGATCAACTTGTTGCCTTCTCTAATCTCATCTCTTCTTCTTGTTGTTACTCAGTTGATAACTCCAGCTACACAACTCAACCTATCCTCACTCTAAAACAAGTATACTACGCTCTCAAAACACACAAATATGCTACTCTCAACTCACAAAATAAACTACTCTCAAACTCACAAAAAGAATACATAATGAACAATACGAATGGACTCAAGAATGAACACAACAAATGAACAAACAAACACCAAAATACTTCCCTCTATTTATACAGAATTGGAAAGGAGTTTCCAGCTAAAAGAAAGCTAAGTTTCATGCCACCTCTCTTCCCATTCCAATTTTGGGATTTTCTTGTCAAATTTTTTTCAATTTTATCTCTTCAAAACTCTCAAATTCCTCCTTCAAATTCCACAACCCTAGCTGACTATTTATACCTATGATTTTTTGTTCAATAACTTAGTAAAATGCTCAAATAACATAGCACATATGGAAGCCAAAACATAGTCAATTTATTCTTCATCCTAAGTCATTGATTTTTCAAGCACATCACATGTTATTTTGCAAAGTCAAAAGTTTCTTTTAAATGTTGTGCATGGGATTTATACACTCTTGTTTGAGTACTTACTTTATCATTGTCATGCCTGAAATTTTTTTTCCTAGAAAACCCAACAATTTTTTTATTTTTATTTTTTAAACATAGGTTTGCAACCAATCACATACACAACCAACCATCTTTGCACAATGCAACTTCTAAAGCCTAATACTATTTGATAGTATTATATTGAATAAGAAACTTCACTGGGTTTAACTAACTATAAGGTCACGTTGACCGAATTCTATAGTCAGGTGCTATAGATTGAAGACATTAATTCCTTACCAAATATTTGACGAGATGGTATTATCTATAATGTCATCACTAATGATATTTTTGTTTAATTTTATAATTTAAATTTCAAATTTACTTAAAGTGTCATAATGTCCTAACTAGGTCTAGGTTTAATTATAGAGTTGTTGATACTAATATAGTTATTTTAAAAAAAATTATGTGAATCAATATTTAAGATCTCTAAAACAAGAATACTGCAATATACTTCTCAACATTGTACTTCACTCAAAAGGTCATCGCTTGTTATTATTGACCCACTTTATGTTGGATCATATATTTTCTTTTTGGTTAGCATCATTTGCTAGCATTCTTAGTATTAACCATACCAATATTAGTGTAGTTAAATATGATTATCACTAGTAATTATAATAATGCTATTGTTGTTATCGAATCATGATTTTAATTTGATCTTTGATTGTAATATTGACATATTTCATAATGTCATATCCCTTTAAATATAAATAATAAAAACCCTTCAATCTCCCTTATGTGATAGCATTAGTTTAATTCATCCATAATAATATTATCTCTCATGGCTAATGTAATACTCTAGATATTGACACACCTTCCATTATTTATCACTTTTAATAGCCACATTTTTACTCAAATTGTGCTCAATCTAATTATAATTAGTATCATTTTATTCAATCCTCCATTATATAACAACATGATTATTTGACCAACAAATCCATAAAAAATAAAAGCATTATTTCTAATTAATCACAAATTAAATACTCATGATATTATCATCATTTTTTAATGATATTATTATTAATAATTCAATAATAATTCTTAAGGATGATAATACATTACATTTTGCCACTATCTAAATTTTTATTGTACTCTTAATTACCACACAACCCCATATTACATAATTGTAGAATTGATAATAATGATCATGTATAATGGATCGTCTACTATTTCTATTTAATCAAGTTAGTAATGTAGCTATCATAAATTTTAGTGGCCCCATCACTAATATTAAAAATTCCCTATTATTAGTGGGATTAAAATTAATGTTATTATTACCAAAAATAGTTTAATTCCTTAAAGTGTAACTAATATTATTAATACAGTAAATGCCATTGCAAAATAATAATAAAACGTTTATTATTGATGACCTTGTCACCTCTATCTTTAATTAAATGTTTCCAATAAGACTATCATTTGCACACTATCCAAAAGTAAATAATACTATTATTGTTTAACTACTCTCTAAGTGCTTCAATAGAATCATTAATAATTAGACAATTAACCTGTGTATGTTAATATTACTTCACATTATCATTCATGTTGGTATACTACTCCAATGATAAGGAGAATTAACTAAAATATGTTATCATCTATTGTATTCATATTAGCATCTATTATATTATTGTTAATTTTTATTATTATTATTTTACACTTCGACATATATACATATACCTTTAAGTACATGTATAAACATAAACAATATTATTATTAATATCAATAATATTTATTAATATAAACACGTATAATGTCACTCACAACATTAATATTATTCTTACCAATCCTATTACCCCTTAAATTGCATACTTTCCTTTTAGTGATTTCTTTGTAACAAAATAATGAATGGAGTGATTTAAAATTAATATTATTAGAATGTCACTAAAGGTAAAATTAGTATTGGATATTATGGGGAAATTCTAGTTTTAGTTTGAAATTCCACCAATTAGATTTTTAGCTTTTTTTAGAAAAAAACAAACAAAAACTATTCCAATGTAAACCTAACTAAAGGGCTGATATAACTAAAAGTCTGGTGCAAATATAGAAGTTTTACTGTTGTAGCAGCATTCTATGCTGATGTTTTACTTGCTGCTATAATTCTTTTGTAATTTTTTTCTTTTATTAAGATTAATTATACTGGATTATGTTAATACCAACTTTACCAAACTCAATCCCATTATCTAATATTCTTAGTGGTAAGATTAAGTATGATAATATTAATGTTCATAAGTTAATTAATATCATATGAAGGGCCTAATAACATTATTACCAGCCATGATTTCATTTGAAATTCACTATTAGCGTATAGTAATAATAATATATTACTATTTAAATAACATTGAGGCAATGTTAGTTTTGCCTTAAAATTATTACTTTCATTAATTTTAAATGGAAAACTTCTTACATACTAACTGGGTTATATGCAAATTCTATTATTTTTCCAGCAGTATCAATATTGGGTAATTATTGACTAACATTTACAACATAGTTTCTATTGGGATCTGATAAATTACTATGTTAATAAACACCAAATAAGAAGAAAGCTTCCAATGGGAATGGTGTTCATTATTGATTTTAATATCATTGTTTCCTTATTGATGTTGATAAACAAATCTATAATAGCTTAAACACTTTAATTTTACTTTCACACCCAATGTGGCTACCATAATTATTTAATGTTGAAGGTATGCATGTGTAGGAAACAAAAAGGGTATTTCAGATAATTAAATGACTTGCATAGCTATAAAATTTAGCATAGGAATAATTTAAGAATATGCAGTAGGGTTTTAGTACTACACAGTAGATGGTGTGCAGCTATTTAAAACTTCGCTTGGACAAACTGCACCATAGATCTATTGCAGGTGATTTGACCTCTTTTAAATGCAACCTACCTCCATCTATACTCTATTTGGGACTCATCCGACTGGCAACGCATTAACTCCACAGCTAGGGACATTATGGTCGGTGCTGAGGATATACTTTTCTTGTCCTCCTCTTCAACATGGCCCATATTTTATAGGTATGGCTTTAACCACAGTCAATTCATAATGCTTTTATTTTTACTTTGTTTCTTCTTTTTTTTTGTTCTATGAAAATTAATGTACGACATGACTGTGTAATCCAATGCTAAGATGAGGATGTGGCATGGCCATAGAGGAAGAGGATACTTGCAGATGGATGCATTAAGTTTGCTTATTTATTTATTTTCTAATGGATTCAATCAATCATCATACTTTCTTTACCCTTGTAGTTTTTATTATTGCATCTGAATTCTTGACTATTGTGAACGTTCACAGGCACACTATATCACAATATACACTAATCTTTCCTGCTAAAACTGTATAACAAGTCTACAGCAAGTAGAGAAGGGACTAAGTTTACAGAGGGGAATGCGCCATTAACACAAAAGAAAATCTAGATGAATACTACTGAAGTTGTTATCAGGGTTGGAAGTCACATCAGTGCAACAGTACGAGAACATGGGAATGCAAAATTTTTAACTAAAATGCAATATTATCCATGGATATATAGTTACTTATTTATTCTTTCTTTCTTTTTCTTCCAAAGAAATTAGATGCAAGCATTATACGTAAGCTCAACTACAGTTTTCAAGTAACATATATATCTATGTATTTATTTATTTATTTATTTTTTTAAAATACTAGTAAGAAAAATTGTTTGATACTAAATTCCTTTGACTATATTAGAAACATACCTGCAACTCCTTAAACACATAGCACCTTAAGAGTGCATGTATATATATATATATATATTATTTTTTCGATGGCAACCATAGGTTATATCTTGTACATTTCAATACACCACAGAATGCTACCATGACAAATTTGTTTCTTCTTGTTATATTAAAAACACAGATACTACATACGGTTTTTTTTTTTTTTTCAGTTTTTTAATTTTTCTTTCATATTTGAACAAAACATATATCTTCTATGTTAATAGAACTATTTTAAGAGATAGCTGAAATGATGAAATAACTCTTTTTAAAGAAAGTCCTGTTTCTATATAGAAGAAAGAAAGAAAATAATACAATACATAATTTCCATCATTTCTATCCACCCAATGAACCTAATCTTACTCTTTTTTTCCTTCTCCCCTTGAATAGATGAAAATCTCATATCTTTAAACTGACAACATTACAATTGTTACAAAAAAATAAACAATGAATTTACATTCCAACTAACTTAGGCTCGCTCTCCACCCTACCATAATGGCGTCATGGAGCCTCGTGGGCTCTAGCCATACCCCCGAGCAAGGAAATGTCTTAGCTCCAAAATGATGAATGAAGTCTCTTTCAAATTTTTTTTTACAAAGAAATAAGAATGGCATAACCCCAAATCTCTTGTATCTACATTTTCTACTCTCTATCTCAACCATAATCTATGCAACATACCACTTTCTTACAACAAATAAACAAAAGGCAAATGGAAACAAGGAAGAACTTATCTCTTAGTGCGAGGGCACCTAAGGAACAACAGGTTTCATTAGGTAAATGGAAATCTAGAAGGTTATTTTTGTTTTGTCTTCATTAAGGTCATGTTGACCATTTAGTTTTTGAGTTAGAAGTGTTAGAACATGTTAGGATGAAGGTTAATCAGTAGCTTATGGTAGAATGAATGAGTTGCACAATTTGTTTCCACTAGGAATCACTAGGATTTGGAAATAAAGCCCAAAATGTTGCATGTGTGCAATTTTGGCCTAATGAGGTGGTTATGTCCGACCAAGGGGAGATGTAACCACTTATGAACCTTTAAAAGGTGGACCTCGAACTGGAATTGAGGTTGGAAAAACTTTGTATCATTTGGTTTTTGCAGTTTATATGGGAAAATACTGAAATTCTTGAAAATTTTCTGGTTTTTGGCTCTTTGAGTGTGTTAATGGAGGGTTCCAGGCACTGAGCAGTGTGTGGCATGTACATGGTATTTATTTTACAAGCTTTGTGTGGTCATTATTGGTGTTGTTTCATCATTTCCTAGCTTTGTTCTTAGTAGGTTTTGTTTCTTTCCATTGCTGATCAGTCTAGTAGGCTGTTAATCATGGAGTCTTAGTCCTCTGTCTTCCACTATACCTGGTGTATAGTCCATGGGGAAATGAGGCTAAGCTCCATGCCTGCAAATATTTTAGGTTTAGAATTCTGTAGGTGTCAAAGAAGAATGGTGAAAGTCTTTTCCTAGGCGAGCTTGACAGTGCCCGGTTAGGAAAGACAGAGAAAAAGAAGCACTAACGTTGCAAGGGTGTCAATTCCCTGGAAAACCTAGGTGTGTGGTGGTTGCAGGAGGCCTTACAAAGGCGGAAGGAAGGAAGAGATCTCACCAATCCATTTGGTGACTGAAGTAAGCTGGCGGTTCACTGAATGGACATAAAATGGCCTAGAAAGCCCTAAATCTTGCAAAGTGTGGGTTATGCCTGTGTACGGACAGTGGAGGCTCCAAACCCCAAAATATTCAAGGTGTGGGAAAGGGTACCATGAATCCCAAGAAAAGAACATAGGTCTTTTGGAGGGTTTTGGAGTAAATTCCATTTTTCTCGGGTTAGAAGGCCTAATAGGGGCTCAAGGGCTAGTAGCCTTTCTAAACCCTAGAATAGGGTTTGGTGAGAGTGATGGAGAATTGGAGATTGGTGGATGATTAGGAACCCTAGAGGGATGGTCTTGAGGCCTTGGAAGTCATCACACACCCCTGCATCAAGTTAGTGAAGCATTTGAGGGATAGCTAGTCTTTAGGAAGATTAAAGTCTAAGGAGAGAATGAGAGAAAGAACACCAAGATTGGCTTGGTTAGGGGAATGGAGATGATAGTAGGGTTGGAAAAGAGAACCAGGGGTAACTAACAAGCAATAGGGCCTATAGGTTAAGAAGGTGGAGAGTGACACCAAAGGGGTTTGCCAAGGTGTGACCCAGAGCATGGGATAGTGAGTGTTCCATCCAACCCTACACTATCAGATTGGTATCAGAGCAGTAAAAGATTTGGGATAGAATAATATATGTCAGAGGTTGAGTCCAATGATTCTTCCATCATGGTGACAAATGCAGAACTAACCAAGATGGTTGAAGAGCAGGAGGAAGATAATAAACTATTGAGGGGAAGAATAGCCTAGCTTGAACAAGTAGTGAGGAGCATGCAATTTGAAGGAAGAATACCAAAGGAAGAAGAGGTTGTAGAGGAAGACAAGACCCCTGAATTTGGCCCTATTTTGAAAGAAGAGCCTTTCTTGAAGGCATTGAAGGCTTTGAGTGGAAAATCACTTGAAGGCATACCACTATTTAGTGGAAAAATGGAAGCTAATCTAGTCATGGACTAGATAGAGGGAATGGAAAACCATTTTGAAT
>VDFB02183713.1:0-10324 GCA_007258455.2 Sequoia sempervirens
GACCGGGTGGAATTTGGTGTGCTATCGCTTGGTAGGGTTCGGTCTGTCTGATAGGCTTGCATGGGGCTGAGGTTGTTGGGTGTTTTGTGGGGTTTGGTGCACAACCATTCTCCGTGGGTTGTGTGATTTCCTGCTTGGGGGTATGGCGGTTCTTTTTGAAACTGAAACTTGTGAGTTTTGGAGGGTTGTGGGTGAAGCTGGAGGGGTATTGTGGTAACCCTCGCATGAGTGTTCTCCTCTGTTCTCTCAACTCAGGGGCTTGCATGCTCGCATTTGGTCTTGTTCTGAGTCGTGTCGCGAGGGGAGTCATTTGGGATTAGCCCCAAGATGGATTTTTGATTAGCTTTTGGATCAAAACCCCCGACACAGGGTGCGAAGGTTTTTGATAATAATTTGTTTACGCCGGTTCAAGAGATGAATAGTTCTGGATCGTCTGGAGGACCTAGAATTATGAAAATTAATGGATGTTTGGAAAGATGTAAGGAGAGACCAAAATTGGTTATCTCGATGGAGTTGTTGGCAGATGATATTGAATAATATTTGAAACACTCCTTTTATTGCAAGTTTATGGGTTTAAGGGTCTCGTTGCAATTTTTGGAATCTTGGGCTCGGGACATTTGATTGCATAGGCGTCGGAATAAGTTTTTGAAGTCCCTATTTCTTTCGTGGTTTGTAAACCATGGCATCATGTGGGTTTCAATCCGCCTGAGGAGCTCCCGAATAGGGTTCCAGTGTGGGTTCGACTAACGTGGTTTCCAGTCGAATGTTGGTGAGAGGATGTCCTACATTTGGTGGCTTCAATGCTTGGTAAACCAGTTGGGTCTTCACAACAGACGTAGTTTAAAAAGGTAATGACTTTTGCTCGTATCTGTGTAGAAATTGATTTAAGCATGCCATTGCCAAATTCTGTGAAAGTGAGTGCAGGATCATATACATGGGTGCAATAGATAGACTATGAAACTCTTCCTTTTCGGTGTCGATTTTGTCATGAGTCTGGACACTTGCAACGCAGGTGCCCTAGGGCTAAGTCGGTAGGGACCCAATTTGGCCAAACTTCACGCAATCCACCTAGGGTTGATAAGGGGAAGGGGCCTATTCTGGGTGATGGTACTAGGGAAGATGGATATATTCCTGTCAAAGCTCACAATAGAAATCAGGGGTAGAAGAGGACTCTGGGGGAGAGGCAGGATGATGTTTCTTTTAACAGGTTTGAGGTGCTGGATGATCTCAGCCAACAAGAAGTGAATTCGAGTTTGATGAACTTGGATCAAGGAGCTTTGGGTTTAGGAAAGGATGGGCCTCCTTCTGAGGTTATATAGGTTGTGTAGGACACAGGTGTCGGGCAGATGGACACGGATCAACATTTGATTGTTTCGGCTAGACCGGATCCTGTGATTGGGGCTTTGATGAATGGGGGAGAGGGTTCTCCCTTGCCTATTAAGATTGGTGTGGAAGTTGGGAAGAACTCCATTTCCTCTTCTCGCATGGGTATTCAACAAAAGGATCCAAAGAAAGGGGTTGGTGAGAAGAACCCCAAGCTGGGTAGGAAAAAGGATTTGGAAAAGATTAAATCAACTGGGGAGACTCTGGTGGAGTCAAGGGTAGTTAAGACCCTGGATTCTCACTTCTTGTGTACCTAGAAATGATTGTTTTATCTTGGAATGTAAGGGACTTGAACAGTGGCCCTTGACAAAAAGTTTATGATTTGGTTAGGAATCAATCTTCGGATGTTCTTTTTCTTTAGGAAACTAAGCTTTATGTGGAGAGTATGGTGAATATGGTACCTAAGCTATGGAAGTATGGAAAGTGTCAGTGTGTTGGAGCTCACGGTGCGTTCGGGGGGGTGGCTTGCTTATGGAACCCACAGAGGATTTACCCTCTCTGGTGGATTTCTTCTAGGTCTGCTATTTCGTTGGTGGCCTCTTGCTTTGTGATAGGAGAATGTATTCTCCTCTCTAATGTGTATGCGCCTATTGAGTATTAGGGTAAGTAGCTTCTATGGTCCCATCTTTGATATGTTCGTAGCCTAGCTCCTTTTCACCCGTGGATTTTGGCTGTGGATTTCAATGCTATAGTGGAGTTTTATGAGAAAAGGGGTGGAATTGTTCGATTGGAGCCTTCTACACTGCTTCTCAGGGATATCATTTCTGATCTAAATCTTGTTGATGTTTAGCCCAGTAATGGTCATTTTACTTGGAATAATAGGAGAACGGGTGAGAACTATGTCACTGAGAGGCTGGATCGGTTCTTGGTCTCCTGTTATTGGGTTGGTGACTTGTGGTCAACCTCCTCTGAAATTTTGGATTGGAGGGGTTTGAACCACTGGCCTATCAAGCTTAGCATCATCTCTGCTTGAGCGCCTCGATCTCCCTCCTTCAAATTCTAGCTTATGTGGTTACAAGACTCTACTCTTTTTGACCAAGTGGGTGTGTGGTGGAAGATAGGTAGACCTGCTTTTGGTACTGCAATGTATACCTTTGCTAAGGTTCTTCAATTTTTCAAGTATCAGCTTAAAAGGTGGAATCGTCGGTGTTTTGGCAATATTTTTCATGATAAGGCTGCTGCCCAAGAAGAGTTAAATAATGTTACAAGATTGATTCAGGATAATGGGGTTACAGAGGATCTTTTGAAAGAAGTAGCTAGAACTTTGAAAGTGGTGGAGGAATGTGAGTTACATGAGGAGATATATTGGAAGCAAAAGGATCGGATTGACTGGTTACAGGAAGGGGACAAAAATACTACTTTTTTCTTTAATTGTGTGAAGGCCAGGAGGCATGGTAACTCTATCTTTGTGTTAGTTAACAACAGAGGGGATCGTGTTGTCTCATTCTAGGAAATCACAACTAAGGCATCACAGTATTTTTCTACTCTTTTCAAAGAGGATTCTCAAGGGGGTTTAGTCGAGGAGGAACAGGTTCTTTCGTGTGTCCCTCAATTGGTTTCCAGGGAGGCGAATGAGTATTTGATGAGGGAGATTTCTCTAGAGGAGTTGGAGGAGATTGTGTTTCAGATTAAGAGGGGAAAAGCTCCTGGCCCTGATGGTTTCCCAATAGAGTTCTTTCAAGAGTTCTAGGAAATCATAAAGTTGGACCTTCTAGCGGTTGTTCAAGAATCTCCGAGGAATAAGTAGATGTTGCATGCTCTTAATTCCACTTTCATTGCTCTCATTCCCAAGTGTGAAGGAGCGGATAGGTTAACTCAGTTTAGGCCTATCTCCCTTTGCAATGTGGCATATAAGATTATTACGAAGTTAATGGCTGAGAGATTGAAGAAGTGGCTTAAAGTGTTGATCTCAGAGGAACAAAGTGGGTTTGTTGCGGGTCAAATTTTTTTGGACGGGGTTGTTATTGCTTCTCAGACCATCCACTCCATGGCCAGTTCCTAAGAGAAGACTATATTTATTAAGTTGGATATGGCTAAGGCCTATGATAGGGTTAGATGGTCCTTCCTTTGGAAGATCCTTGGTGCTTTTGGATTTTGTGAAGAATGGATCCAATGGGTTATAAGTTGTGTTACGTCAGTATCCTTCTCGGTACTGATAAATGGAGATCACTCTGAACTTTTTGGGGCATCTCAGGGTCTTCGCCAAGGGGACCCTCTATCCCTATACCTATTTCTTCTTTTTGTTGAAGGTCTTGGGTGTTTGTTGAAAATAAATGTTGGGTTAGGCAACATTTAGGGTTGGAATTGGGGTGGAGACTTGCCTCCGTAGTCTCATTTGCAGTTTGTTGATGATACTGCCTTGATGGGGATTGCTACTGTCAGGGAAGCTACTTTTTTGAGACAGTTGTTGGATGTTTACCTAGTGGCATCGGGGCAATTGATTAATGAAGATAATTCTTCCATCTTCTTCTTCATACACCCGCCCCCATTCAGAGAAGAATTGCTAACATTTTGAGGTTTCAGATAGGGGTTCTCCCTTTTACATATTTGGGTATTCCAATTTTTGTTGGTTGTCTTCCCAAGGGTTCTTGGCAGAATATCATTGATAAGTTCTGGGTGAAAGTCAATCATTGGACACATAGATGGTTGTCTTTTCTGGGGCAGGTTCAGCTTCTTAAATCAGTTGTGCAAGCACTCCCTACTTACAGATGTATGCTTCAAGTGGCTCCGGTTGGGTTTCTTAAGGAGTTGGACTCTCTTGAGAGACAATTTTTATGGGCTGGATGCTTGTCGTCCTCTAAGTGGAGCCTGGTCAAGTGGGAATATGTTGGTTTGGGACTTCGACAATCTACATTGTTTGGAGTGGTTGTGGCTGCTAAGCTTTTTTGGCGTTGGTGTGTGGAGCAGGATCAATTGTGGGCCAGGATA
This sequence comes from Sequoia sempervirens, assembly GCA_007258455.2. Classification (NCBI taxonomy): domain Eukaryota; kingdom Viridiplantae; phylum Streptophyta; class Pinopsida; order Cupressales; family Cupressaceae; genus Sequoia; species Sequoia sempervirens. The sequence goes on from VDFB02183713.1 coordinate 4,312, forward strand.
TTATCTCATAAGTATTTCCCTGGCATCCCTCGACATGATCTCCTTAGGTACCCTCTTGAGGGGAAAGGGTCGGTAATTTGGAATACTCTTCAGAAGGGTGCAAAGCTCATTAAGGAAGGTTTATTTTGGATCCTCTGACAGGGTTTGAAAGCTCTTTTTTGGTCTGACTCTTTGGATGGTTTCCCTTCGCTTATCTCTCAGTTTCCTCACTTGATTCCATTGAGCTAGAGATTTCTTGTGGTTGGTTGGTCTAGGGTGAGTGACTTCAAGTACTTTTCTTTTTATGGGCAGTTGGAGAAGGCTTGTTGGAAGGATCCCACACAGTGGATGGATGTGAGTGAGGAGGAAGGTAGGGCCGAGCTTAAAGCAATTCTTTGTAGTAGGCATTGCAGTTCTCTATGGGAAGAGGATATTATTGCTTGGGCTCACAATCCAAAGGGGATTTACTCTGTTGCTTGTGGCTATCAGGTGTTATTAGATCAGAAGTTGGCTAGGGCAGAGGTTCAATGGTGGAAGAGGGTGTGGAGTAAGCTATCATGGCCTAAATGTAATTTTTTTGTCTGGACTTTAGCGTGGAATAGGTCCTTGACTTGGGATAACATTTGTAAGCGTGGTTTCCAGGGGCCTTTAGTTTGTGTTCTTTGTGGGAAAGCGGAAGAGGATTCCTCACACTTGTTCTTTCGATGTCCCTTCGATGTGCAACTTTTGCATTGGTGGTGGGAGGTTTGGAAGAAACCTTGTGTTCATGCTTCCTATTTGGTGGAGTTCTGGGATAGTATGGGAAGACCCCCCTCGTTGGCCTCCTTTTTGTAGGATGTTTGGTATGTTGGTCCTACTTTTCCTCTTTGACAGACCTGGTTGGAGCGGAATCATAGAATATTCTGAGGTGTTAAATTGGTGGGTCAGCAGGTGTGGATGTGTATATTAGGTATGATACAAGAGTCGGTTGTGGCCAAGAGTGAAGTGTTTTTCCCCTGGGAAAAGGGGATGCTGAGTTGGTGGATAGATTGGGACTTCAGGGGAGACATTCTTCTTCTGGGGGTTCCAGGAGATGCAAACATGGGGCCAAGAGAGCGCAACGGCTGGGTAGATGGCTTCCTCCTCCAGCTGGAGTCTTAAAGATCAATTCTGATGGATCTTCTAGAGGTAATCCTAGGCTTGCTAGGATTGGTGGGGTTGGCAGGATTCAGGGGGTTCAGTGATATTTATTTTCTCTATTCATGAGGGGGAGAAGACTGTCAATCTCATGGAAGGCTTGGCAATTATTTATGCTGTAGAGCGGGCCCTTTCTTTGGGATGGCATAAGGTTATTTGTGAAGCTAATTCAAAACTCTTGATTAATCTGTTGAATGAGAGAAAGAAGTCTGATATTAATTTGCAGTTGGCTTCAGTTGTTCACCGTATTCTTCAAGTTTTCCCCAGGATGGAGGTGGTTTCTTTTGTTCATATCCCGAGGGAGTGGAATTGGGTTGTTGATTGCTTGGCTAAATGGGCTTCTGAGCATGATACTGGCTGGAAGATTGAGTATTGGATGCAGGTCTCCCCTGAGTTACGTCAAGACTTGGATATAGTCCTTGAAGAGGATAGAAGGATACTGGAAGATAGTTGATTTTGTTTCTGTTCTTGCTTTGGTGCTTCTTTGGTTTTCTGGGGCTTGCTCCCTTGGTTTTGGTTGTAGTGTTCTCTTTTGATTTTCAATAAAGTTTTTACACCTTTTATAAAAATAAATAAAAAATATTTAAGGTATATATACTAGTTAAATTGCAATGATAGAAAATTTATTCAATCTAATACAAAATTTATCATAGAATTTGTGTTAATAAAATTTTGAACAAAAGACAAATAAAATATAAGAAGCTAAAAATATAATTAACGCCGAAGGCATCCCCACGCTCAAGTTTTGAAACCCTTTTTATGGACAATGATGTAGATTGACTAGGACTACGATGTAACAAACCTCAATTGTTCATCATTTTTTTCCCTTTTTCTGCTATTTTTCACCATTTTTTGTTGCTTTCCCCACCACTATTAGTTACCGCTCCTCCACATCCTGCACAACACGACACTGGAGAGAGCATAGGTAAAGCTTCTAGGGCTACAAGGGGATAACAACTTTCACCCCTCCACCGTCTGAAGATTTGTGTTATTTGAAGTCATCAACATTGAAGGCTCTATGGATCAAATGGCAATAGTTGTAGGAAGATTCTTTTTTCCCTGTTGCAAAGAGTACTATTTTTTAATCGACCTTCAGAGCTTAGTGAAACGTTGGCCATAGATAGCATGAGATAAACCTTATTTCACTTTAGTTCAAAAATCTCGTTCTCGTTCTTGTTCTGCACTGTTGTTGCTTTCCGCTCCTACAAACTCTTCATCCCTGGTATTGACCTTCCACTTCTCCAATGTGGCAAGCTGCAGCCTGAAAATAAGGTTTCAACGAGGGTTTCACACTTTTATTGCAAGCTCTGCTTGATTTTTTATCATCGGCAACAACACGACATACTTTGTGCACAATCTTTAGGTAAGTCGCTTGCCACAGTTTTAGTGAATTTAAATTTTTGGAATCTGTACACCACTGGATTATTTTTTTGTGTTATATTTCATTTTAACATCATCATGTTGCTATCTGTTAAATGAAGGGATTTCCTGCAAATTTTTTGCCTATTACTCCTTGCAGCAATCTATGCTGGATGACATGCTCGCCCCAACGATAGTGAATGGGGAAATTGTAGTGTGTGATCAAGAAATCAACTCCGTAGGGGCGAAGGTGGAGGTGGTGAAATCTGTAGGGGGTGTGGATATGATATTGTGGAAGTGGAGGCCCCTTCTTTGAAGACATGTGGAAGGTTTTCCACTCTCTAAAAAATGATTTTTCTCAGATTGATGAAAAATGGTTTTGCCTAGATGGATTTTTGGGGGTTAATATTTATTTATTTAAAAAATAAAAAATCAACACAATAATTATTTTTATTACGCTGAGGGGCGTAACCCTACAATGACAACACAATGTCTATAGGAGGCCAACACAATCCATGAAAGAAAAACAAAAAAGAACAGACATTTATAATATTTATTTATTTAAAAATAAATAAATCAACACAATAATTATTTAAAAAATCCATGGCTACAGTCCTAACACATGGGAAAAAAACAAACAAGATCTAATTTTTGCATGGAAAAATAATGAAGGAAAAACTATGAAAGAATTATCATAGCACACGTGAGTCCGATACCAACACTAGAACCCACAAACCAAGCATAATCATCACATATCTTCTCATTAAATTTATGATTACTTTCTCTCTCATGAGAGTACAATGAGCATAAAAGAATAAGTATGAGTACAATAGCATTGCTATGAATAAAATACATCATTTGATAAGATAAATACAGAAGAGGGGATGATTCCAACTGGTGCCCCAATAACCTATACGTCGTTCCCCAATGGTAGTGGCAACGCCTCCCTACCATGTGCACTCAAAAGAGGCTACCCCACCGTGCTCAGAGGTAGTCACAAGGCCCAAGCAGAAATGACAAGGTAAGGGAACATATGACCAACACTCACATCAAACATGGAGCAAACATGGAATACAATGCATTAAGCCAATATCACAATACGTAAATGCTCATGCAATAACATGTCGGGAACTACTCGTGACTACTGTGGTATAAAGTACAAAAGTGTTGACCGAATGGAATATCATCATCCATGCTCAAAGGGATGGCACCACATGAAACTATGTACACCTCCCCTACAGATCAAGAGACTTAATCATACCTGCATCAACGCCCTACAAACGGATAACTCAATGCCCTCTAGATGGACAGGCCTTCTTGTTTAACAAAATGAGGAATCCATAACAAAAGCGAAACAAAGGAAAAGCCACAAAATCCATCACTAAAGCTTTTTAAAAATAGTTAAACAAACATTGTTGCTAATCACTCAAATAGCTGATTTCAATCATGAAGTAGAGGCATGAAATTACATAAAATTTCAAAGTGTCCAAATTAGAAATTGGACAAAGACCCAGTTCATATTTCGATGTTTCTAGATGGAATTCACCTTTAATTTTTGAGTTTAAATCCAAAAATGAGGTGTTGTTCTGAAAACGTCATTTTGCCAAGTTGGGCAAGAAAAACATGAAAATATAAAAAGTGTCTAGATTAAAATCAGACAACAACCCATTTCAGATATGGGCGATTCTACACAAAACTAACTTTATTTTTCATTTACATCAATTGGTTTAAGAGTAGCATAAAAAAATGTCATTTAACAAGAGGACACAAAATTTGGGCAAAAATGAAAGTGCCCGGAATTAAAATCTGCCAAAGACCCAGTTGAGATCTTGGCATTTATAAATGAAATAAACCATTAAAATTCATTTTTAGCATGGGTATAATGAGTAGAAATAAAAAAAAATTAAGCAAGTTGGGCAAAAAGAGAAAAGAATGAGAGTGCCCAGAAATCAAATTTTACAAATACCCATTTCAGATTTACAGGAATGCATAAAAAATATACCATAAAGAAAGAGTAAAAAACTTCAAATTGAATTCTAAACACACATCATTCATCCCCAAGGTATTCATACAAAGAAATGAAAAATAATTCTCCAATAAAGAAATTACAAAGCTTCCATTCCCAAACAGAGTTGCATTCAAAAACATCAGAAATTAAAGAGATTCAAGAACCACAAAAGAACTACCTCAATGTTGCCCCAAAATTGAAATGAAGTAATACTATGAAAAGAAGGCATGGTTGGGTTCCAAACTGGGACATCAAGGGGCAAATGGCGTGCTGATTTCAACAGTCAACTACCCACAAATTTCTTCTGCTTTCCAAAAATATCTCCCTCACAATTTTTATTTTTTTTCCCTTTTATGTTTTCCTCACTAAAAGATAACTCTTCCCCCAAAACAAAAAAAAATGAATATTTTATATACATATCCAAAACAAGGCCTCCCCTTATTTTATTTTCTCCCCAAAACAAAAATAAAATCCAATAAGGCATTTGATAAAATTAGCTATTAAAGCTCCTAAATAGGATTAACAAAATTATTTAAAATCTCCAAATGAAATATATCATTCTCTCAAATGGTCAATAAAAATATTTAAAATATCATATTTAAAATCTCATGCATAAAACCATTTAAGTCTCCCATTAATAAAATACTATAAAATGCCATAAATGAAATCACGAAAAGACTCCAATGAAAATGCATCATAAAACTGACAACCAAAATAAATAGCCATATAAAAGATTCACGAAAACCATAACAAAATACCTCAACAAGAAATATTGGTAAAGCACATACAACTGAAGGGTGCACCGGAACATACGGCTGAAAGGTGCTCCGGACGTTACCGTTAGGTAACCGGACAGTAAGACATCAATAAGGAAGACACTTCCCTAACAGGGTACAATGGGCTAGGGTAGGGGAAATTTGGCCTGTGACTACCTCCAGTAACCACCATTGGGAAAAATGAGTATGCTCAGGCTTGTGGATCTAGGCGAAGTCGATACTCAATACCTGCATCACTTCCAATTACACGCCAAAGTACATGTGCATATACATATAGTCCAAAGCAACACGAATCATTTGGAAGGAAGTCATGATATCATAATCCTCTCAAATATGAGTGTTACGACATCATCCCTTTCCTGCCAATCATCATACAAAACAATGATAACAATAAATAACATAGAAGCATGTAATCCAAAATCATAACTAATCATCAATGTCTAATCTCATTATAACAACATTTAATAGTTAAAATATCAAATCAAAATCAAAATGTTATCTTACTAGCCTAGGTTTAGAGAGGTGTTACAAATCAAAGATTTAAATTATATATATTTTATCTTTTATTATGTGGCAAATATATCTAGACATAATTGTTAAGTTTCTAAAATCAATTAAAAAATATACTTTATTTTTAATAAAGTTGTGAGTTTTCAAATCTTTGATTTTACAGGAAATTAATATAAATACATGTACTCCATTGTTACAATTCCAA
>VDFB02183714.1:0-21404 GCA_007258455.2 Sequoia sempervirens
AAAAATCTACATTGAACACATCATCTAAGCACTCCTAAGAGATTTGTTTGATAGTTAGCGAAGGCATACATGTTGACCATTCTCCCGCATTATGAAATTTGATATATATTTTATTTAGGGTCAAATCCATGTGCTGTAGAGCAGCATCGCCACAAGTAATATCACTCCATTCCAACACTATTCGTTCCTTATTTGTGTGCATCCAACTGTCACTATTGCATACACTTGTCTAAATGCGTGTATATCAATTTGGGAGGCGTATTTTAAGCTCTAAAATAGTTTAATTATATTTTCAATATAATGGTGTAGCCATAGGAAGAGTTGTTTTGGTTCGCCTCATTTTCTAGAACCAACTTTAGGCATAAAAGCATTCCTTGCCTGACACTTGAAAAACAAATTTTAACTGGCAAACAGTATTTCTCTGTATTGCGAATAGACTGAAGCAGCAGCTATACGGAAATTGGTTTTGGTTTGTGCAAAATTTTGAGGTAAGTCACTTGCTCAACGAGGTATTTTTTCAAATAGTACTTACCAGAGTTGACAACTCACTTAGCCAAGAGAAACTTATAAATACAAAAAAATGGTTGTGGACGAATCCACCACTACAAAATGTTACTTCCAGAATAATTTGGACATGCATATGTATCTTTATTAATATTCCTTTCATCAATGCTTATTTGACTGTAGGCATTCGAGGCATTTCTTGATCCCATTTCACTGTCTGTTGATTGTACACCAAATTTTGTTCATTGTGTAAAGTTCAAATGTCTTTCCTTTTGTTTCAGTATTATTCAGAAGGAATTATTGTCTAAGAAAGTGGTAATTTTCTCAGTGTTATAAGTAGTAAATATTGAAGCTAAATTAGCAATTTAATCCATAATTGGGTTACCTGTTGCTCTCAGTGCACACTGGAAACCTAAGGAAATTGGCGATGGATTTTTTTTCATTATGTTTTAGATACAGTTAAGGGTTGTCCTAATCAGAAAGGTGAGGAAAGCCAATTGTAAGTGCAAACAAGTGGCCAATATCCAACAAGAAAAGATTGAGAAACCATATTTACAGGAAATGGAAGAATATGATGGAAAAAAATTCTACATAGCAGAAAGGAGGCCTTGGAAGCAAAGACAAAGTATGCCACCAGACCCCCTCAGTTTTAATCCATCTTTCCCTTTAAGCAATCAAATTATTTTTGCTTGGAACACCTAGCCCTGGCAAATAAATCAGAACCAGTGGTAGAACCCTCAACAATGGCTACAAATCCCAGTCAAATTGGAACTAGCAACCAAACCCATGGCCACAACAAAACTTTCAGGGTTCCAACTATAATCTACAATTTCCAACCTAGCAAAATCAATGATAGCCTTAGTGGCAGAAAGGTCATCCATGGCAGCAAAATATGAATTACCAACAACTTATGCTACCACCTCATCCACATCAATAGCAAGCTTAGATTCCTCCATCAAATCCTCAATATCAACCACTTAAACCATCACAAATAGCTACCCAACATGCACCTAACCCTAACACTAAGCTTGTTCAAATATGCTTATACTAACAAAGCTATGCAATGCCCCCACTTGTGGGGGTAGAGGTGAGTGATTTCCACCCCCGTGATCGTGAAAAACAACTTATCGGGCCTTCAACCCCAAATTACAGAAATGGAGGATGGAGAATTCAGAAGCGAGGCTTATGATAAACCACCTTTGTTTCTCCCGAGCAAAATCAATACACCAAACTACCCTCAACCCAAGCCACCTTTTCCCTAATGCCTCGCCCAAAAAGCATCACACACAGGCTGAGACCAACCTTTTAGGGCAGTTGAAAGATGTGAACATAAAAATACCACTCATCTAATCTATCAAATACATTCCCATCTATACTAAGACAGTAAGAGATCTATGTCTTAAGAAACTAGGTAGAAAAAGGAAAGATCCACAAATAGTTCAAGTTTTGGGGAATCTTGCGGACATCATGTTGGGGAACATTACAATCCCTAAGTATATTGACCCTGGTAGTCTAGTTTTGGATGTTAAGATCAATGGGACCCTCATTAAAAACACTTTGATAGACTTGGGGGTAGCCATCAGTGTCATGACAAAAGAAACAATGCAGTTGCTTCAGTTGATCAACCTCAAGCCTACACAAACTATCTTGCAATTAGCTGATAGGTCCACGGTTAAACCTGAGGGGATTATTGAAGACCTAGTTATTGCATTGCATACATGGGAATACCCTGCAGACTTCATAGTATTGCAACCCAAAGTTAATCTTGCAGGTTACCCACTCATCCTAGGCAGGCCTTGGTTAGCAACAACTGATGCATTCATAGGATGCAGATCTGGAAAAATGATAATATCCAATGGGACAATCACAAAGAACTTGGTTCTTTATCCACCTACTCAACCATATGCAAATTTGGAGCACTCCATTTAGCCCAACTTGGGTGAAGAGGAAGAAGATAGCTACTCCCTTTAGACATTGATGACTATTAAGCGTAGCCCCTTATTGGATGACCAAGATGAAGATGAGCTTATTGCTCATATAATCCAAAATGACAGTGGTAGAAGCCTGCAACAATAGGATTGTATCATATTCCTACAAGATCCCTTGCAAAGTATTATACCTATTGATTCTACGGAAGAGATATCAAAAATCTGTCATTCACTACCCCCTCAACAATGTTTACCAATCATACCAAGCCTTGATCTCTCATCGGTTCAAGAGTTATCAAAGGAGTTGGAAATTATGCCAGGGAAGATGTTAAATATTAATAATGCCCTAACTGAGGAACAACAAAATTCTTTGTAATCAGTGTTGTAGGCACACTCAGCTGCATATGCATGGGATTACTATGATATGAGGGTCATTGATCCAGATCTCTACATGCACAGGATTTACATTAATGAAAGCTACAAGCCTATAAGACAGCCACAAAGATGCATGAATCCAACTCTAAGAGATATAGTGAAAATTGAACTGCAAAAGCTTTTAGATGTCAGTTTTATATACCCTATTTTAGATAGTGAATGGGTTTCACCATTGGTTATAGTTCCCAAGAAAGGTGGGAAATGGAGATTATATGTTGATTATAGAGAATTAAATACTGTCGTGCAAGGAAAGATCACTTTCCACTGCCATTTATTGACCAAGTTCTTCATTCTTTGGTTGGAAAGAAATATTTTTCATCTCTTGATAGTTTAAGTGGTTATAACCATATCAATATTGCACCAGAAGATCAAAATAAGACCACATTTACCTGTCTCTAGGGAATTTATGCATATTATGTTTTACCTTTTGGATTGTGCAATGCTCTAGCTACCTTTCAAAGAGTAGTACTCAACATATTTTCTGATTTTGCACACAACTACATGGAGATATACATGGACGATTTCGCCACATATGGTGAAAGTTATGAGGAAGCTCTTAGTAACCTGGAGAAAGTGTTAAAAAGATGCAAGGAGCATAATTTATCCCTCAACAATGAGAAGTGTTTCATGGTGATGACACAAGGCTTTGTGTTAGGGCACTTTATATTCAGTGAAGGCATATAGGTTGATCCAAAGAAGATTGAGATTATATCTAACTTACCTATACCACATAAACAAAAAGATGTAAGAAGCTTCCTTGGACATGTAGGTTACTATAGGTGATTCATCCAAGATTTCAGTAAAATTGTTGCACCTTTGTTTTTTTTTTGACAAAGGATTGTGAATTTGATTAGACTGAAAGCTATTAGAGTTCATTTGAAAAACTAAAGGAAGCTCTAACTCATGCACTAGTTTTAAGAGGCCCAAATTGGACATTGCCATTTCACATCCATACTGATGCATCTGAATTTTCAATAGGAGTAGTCCTAGGGCAGAAAGAAGGGAATAAGGAATATGCAATCTATTATATCAGCAAAAAACTCCAAGGAGTAGAGTTGAACTACACTGTAACAAAAAAAGAAATGCTTGTATTTTTCTATGCCATTAACAAGTTCAGACATTATATAACTAGTTATCATGTGTTCATCCATACAAATCATACATATATTAGGTACTTGATGAATAAACTAGTGGTAGGTGGAAGAATTGTAAGGTGGTTATTGTTGTTGCAAGAATTTGACATAACAATTGTAGACAAGCCTGGTAGGGCTAATGTGTTTGTTGATTTCCTGTCTAGATTGCCAACCCAGTCATCAAAAGGAGTTGATGATTCTTTCCCTGATGAGCATCTATTTTCTCTAAATGTACACACACCATGGTATGTTGATATAGAAAACTATTTGGTGTTAGGATAGATTCCAAGTTACTTTTCTCCAAGAGAGAAAAGGCAGTTGGTTCATAATTGCTTCCCTTATTCATAGATTTTTGGATTTTTGTTTTACAATGGCCCAGATAACATTATGAGAAGGTGTATTCGAGAGGATGAAGTGTTTGACATATTGAAAGCATGCGGTGGACATTTTTGTAGCCAAAAGGACAACTTTCAAAATTTTGACAACAGGATATTATTGGCCAACCTTACATAAGGACTCTGTTAAATATACTAGAAGTTGTGACCATTGCCAAAGGATGGGAAGACCCAAAAGAAGTGATGAAATAAATTCCTTTATAGCCCCAACTGGCCTTGGCTCCTTTTGAAAAATGGGGGCTAGATTTTATTGGACCTATCTCTCTCAGTTCAAATAGTAAAGAATACATATTGGTCTGCACTAACTTAACCAAATAGGTTGAAGTAAAAGCATTGTAGTTTTCCAGAGATGGCAATATTGCAAAATTCTTATATGAGTATATTTTCAATAGATATGGTGTACCAAAACAAATAGTGACTAATCAAGGACCATAATTCACATCAGATTTAATTGCAAAGTTGGTAGAAGAATATCAAATCAGGCACAAGAAATCTACCCCATATCATCCTCAAACTAATGGTCAAGTAGAGGTTACCAATAGGGAGATTGGAAATATATTGACAAAAATAGTGCAGCTTCATAGAAGAGATTGGGTATCCAGATCACCAAAAGTTGTTTGGGAATACAAAACCACATGGAAGACAATCACAAGGTTTACCCCTTATGAGTTGGTTTATGGTAAAACATCAGTGTTTCCTATAGAATTTGAATACAAAAATCTAAGGACACTAGTGGAGTTAGGCATGGATTTAATAGAGGCTCAAAAGGAAAGGTTGCACTCTTTGAATGGATTGGATTAAATCCACACATGGAAGCAGTCCATCATATAAAGGTGATGCAATAGCGGAGAATGAAATGGCATGATCAGTTTATCAAGAAAAAAGAATTTAATGAAGGATATTGGGCTCTTCTGTACGACTCAAGGTATAAGGATTTCAAGGGAAGTTCCAGTCTAGATGGTTGGGCCCTTATGAAATTAGTAAGGTTTACCCAAATGGAGTAGTACAATTGCATACCATTGATGTAGCTCAGTTCTCCCTTCTTGTTAATGGACACAAACTCAAGTTATATTAGAAACCAATGCAACATGATGACTTCATCTTTTCACTCATACAACAATATGGTGCTCACAGTGAGCCTGAAGCAAAATCTAATTCAAAAATTCCTACATCAGTACTAAAGGAGATACCAAGCACGTCTGGTGACCCAGCAGTTGAGTTGTAAAACTTGGCCCCTGAAATCACCCAGACCTAATTTTCTATGCTTTAAAACATATGAACACACTACACGATTATGATAATACTCAGGCTATCTCCACACAGGACCTGTTCACCATATTCATAAGGGACCTGATGTTGTCGGGACCTATAGCTTCACACTACCTACATTCTAATAGGGACCTGACATTGTAGGTGCTCATAGCAATGTTCGATAGCTGGAAAGAATAATTTATTCATTTGGCACCATATTTATTGCAACGTTATGAGAATTCATTTCCATTATATCCACATATTTATCCTACATACCACAACATAATTATTTTATTGCTTGCGTACATCTCCAATCTTTCAAAAGTCACATCACCAACTTACATCTATCTAACTGTATCCACTCGCCATCCAAGATACCTATTACCTTGCATTTAATATATGTCCCCTCAAATCCATAATCACATATATTCTTTCAGTTTTCACGTGCTACTGATGGTTATTTTCACACAACGGTACTTGAGGTATACTATTATAATTATGCAAGCTTTCTTTAAACTTTTTATGCACCTTTAGTTCGTTTCCACACATGTGAATTATTAAATTATTAAATTTCATCAACTCACGTTTATACCACCTCCAAATCATCACCATGAAGTGAGGTCACTTCACCCATTAAGTTGGGAGGGTACGTTTAGTCTATCTTTTTTCTAGGCTTAATTTATCCTTTCACCACACTTTTTGAATTTTCCACCCTAAATTGAATTAATGAAATCATGACATGCAAAGCCTAGAGTTATGTTTTTACTGCTATTTCCACCCGTTGTCATTTTTGCATTTCCTAAAAACTTGAAACCCTGTAGAATTTGTAAGAACCTTAGCTTGCTTTCTATCAGAGCTAAATTTGAAGAGGGATTTGTAGTTATAGTCTAGTGTGGTAGTAAGAATACATTTGGAAACTAAGGTTTTGAAGTCATAAGTGAAGTTGAAGGTGGTAGATGGAGAATGATTTGAACTCTTGAGTTGATTTGGTATACTAAGTAGTAAAGAGAACTAAGATGGGAGGAGATGAAATAAGGAGAGAGTCAACAACTCATCAATAGATTTTGGAGGATGTAGCTATCCTTCCTATATTCACAAGGGTTGGATGGCTCAACTATTTCCTAAAATTGATAGAGTATAGTGATGATTTAATGAGAAGATTTGCAGAAACTCTCCAGTACGACGAAGCCATGGTAAAAGGACTTTCTATGGATGCTTCAGAGACCACCATTGCTCAAGTAACTGAATTTCCAAGGACAGGAGCAAAGTTTCTAGCTCAGTTTGATGTAGTCGAAACTCAGGAGGAATTCTACACAAGAGGAGAGGTATTGGATTCCTCATCACAAGGTACAAAAAGAATGTCTCTCCACTGGTTATGGGAAAGGTGTGCTTCTTATATTGTCAGATATATTACATGCGATGGGAGATAAAATCTGTTGTATACTATCCATTTTAAGTTATTAAGTCATCTTAGGAATAACAAGATAGTCAATGTACCCAATTTTCTATACCACCTATTGAAAAGAATGGCTTCAGAGTATCAGAGAAGACAAACTGATACTTCTCTCTCTCACCATTGCTTGGTTACCTTGTTGTTTAAAAAGAAGCCTAATAATTTAGTACCCACAAGTAAGGTGGGAGAATTTTAGGGCTAAGGAGTGTAATGACATCAATAGTTTGTTGGTAATTCCTGGGAATATAGGAATTCAAGATGAACAACAAATTGAGCCTGAAGAGGAAAACCATCATAATTTGCATGTGGCCTCACCTACCTGCAACCAAAGCAAACATGTAGAACCGGAAGAGCTAGAGTTTGGGCCGTCCAAAAATGAGGAGTTACCTTCTTCTTTAAAGCCACAAAAGTCTAAAAGCAAGAGAAGTAGTGTATCCACTACTTCTACACCTTCTAAACCAGAAGAAGAGGATCCACAAGGAAAGAGGGTTGTTCAGAAGCAGAAAAAGGGTATTAAAAAGGAGAAGAATAAAGTTGAAGCAAAGATACCTACACATAGACGTTCTGGTAGGATCAGGCAATAAAATTTTGCAAAGGGAGGTACAAGGGAACCTAAGGAAGAAGAGGAGAATAGCGAACAGTTCCAGGAAAAACAACAACAGTAGGAAAATGTCACGGTTGTGGAGATTGATTTTGAACTAGGAGGGAATGCTCCTGGTGATATGAATGCACCTATGAAAAAGAGAAGGTATGTGATAATGACTTCTGATTTTGAATTAGAAGATTTATTTACTACAAATAAACCAAGAACAGAAGCTCCAAATATGGAGAATATGAAGGAGGGAATGAGCAGTTTGAAGGAAGAGAAAAGTTTATCTTGAGGAGATCAATGGGAGGCAAGAACTCCAAGAAGCATTGGATCAAATTAAACACCTAGAGGAGTTGGTGAAAAACTATGAGTAGAAGGACAAAGAAAGGGAAGTCAAAATGAAGGAGATGGAGGAAAAATTACAGTTGTATGGTCATAGTGCTAAGTTGGATTTGTTGGCACAATTGGCTCTTACCAAGACAAGGGATAAGGAACTAGCTATCCCGAGTGAGAAACCCCCTCCTCTTAAAAATCTTGGTTATAACACAAGTTTCTCTCTAGGTTACCAATTGTGGAGTGTAACTAATGAGTTTGAAAGAAAAAAATAAAAATGGAAGAAGGAAAAGGAGAGATATATGCAAGAATTGGAAAAGAAAGAACTGGAATTGAAAAATTCAGCAGTCTGGTTAGAAGAAGTTGCAGATAAGGTTGCAAAAATTTTCAAGTGTAGGCCTCCACCCAGGACTTATGCATTGTTTCTACAAGAGAGGTACTTGTGTTTTCAGTTTAATAGATTGATTAATAAACAATCAATTGCCATGAGTAAACCAGATGAGTTTCTTAAAAAATTTAAGACTTCCACATTTGAGGACCAAGATCAATTGTGTGAATTTTATCTGCACAATTATGTGATTCCTAATGAAATAGAATAGAACCCCTTTATGTTTGTGGGGGATATTCAAGTCAGAGCCCTTGCTTCTTACTACAAGAATGAACAACTTAGAGGATAAATTATGAGGGAATATGATGAAAAGAGAAATCTATTGCACTTCCAGTGAGAAGGGAAGCTAAGGATTCTGAGATAATTATTGATGATTGGATGAGACTTCTTGGGCATAAAGGAGTTGGAAAGATAATAATGAAACTTAGGAAGGAAGACTATGAAAGGATGAAAATGCTAGTTGTAAGAATTGTACAAAAGTGAACATATAAGTATGTGCAAAATCGATGGAATGAACTAACCACTGCATTGCAAAAGAAGGAGCCGCATTCTATGTACAACTTTATTGCTATGCTCTAGAGTGTGCAGAAATACATGGCAACCAATATTAATAGAGGAGTTCATTGGATACCCCTTACATTTCAACCACCTATTCTCCTTTGTCCAATTCCACATTGGACTGGAAATAAAGGTGATGGAATCTATTAGAATGAGGTAGCTTTCAGCATACCAAGGTTTTTATCTATAGCAGGATCAAGGTGCTAGTATAGTCATGGACCTAAGACAATTCATTTTGTAGTATAATCAAGACCCTTAGTATTTTTCCTGGGGACAAGCAAAAAGTTAAGTTGGGGGAAATGATAGGTCTAGATAATAGTTTGTTTTCTATTGGTTTTATGCAGACTTTAAGATACTTTTAAACAAACTTCCTAACAATATTCCATATCATATTATCCTTTTTGTATCCATTATATAGACCTAAGACCCAAGAACATGGTGATGGAATTATGGTTTAATATATTAGCATTAAATGTTTTATATGAATATGTGCATGGAAATTTTGATGGAGAGTCATGTTTAATTATGATGCTTATCCTTGTGTACGTATTTTGTGAAACTAACTTGTTTGCAGAAAAAAGAGGAGCCATGATACACAGTTGTTGCGGGATGAACCCGTAGCAAAAGGAACATTGGATACCGAAACAATGGAAGTTGCAGAAATAGTTGAACATGGTGATTATTGGTCGAAGGCATTTAATGAAGATAAAATGCATGTTATCATAAATAGTTAATAAATGCTGAAGAAGAGGTCTTTCTAATATGGAAATTTGATAGATGGACGTATGATTGAATGCAATCTATTTTGATAGAGTTCTACTTTGATATGGTTCTCTTTCTTTTCAATTATAGGTTGAATAATTCCAAATCTTGAATCCACGCTCTAGATAGTTGGGAGTGGAATTAATGATTTCAGTTTAAGTTGTTGCTTTCAATAAAGACTCCCTCGGTTTGTATATAATTGTTGGTTGAGTTTGTAGTTTAGTTATTTGGTTGTTCACAGTTTATACTATCTTTTATTTTTAGTTAAAACATGAATCTACAAAATGGTTAAATCTAGTTTTATGTAAGAGTGTTTTGTAATCTTTCATCTTATGCAATAAATGGAGATCAATTCATGAGATGCGTGAAATCTATTAGTTAGATTGAGTTTAGTTAAGTGGGAATAGTTACTTGGGTAGACCACTCAAGGTATTGTTCTTTACTTCATCTTTCAATTATTCATTTATTTCATTAGTTAATATTATTTACTGTTGATTCATGAATTGTGTGCAAGGTAACTGAGATTTCATTTCTTGCTTATTACGAGTAAATTCTTAGTAACATGCATGTAATAATTATTAGTAGTACTTCAGAGGACAACTTAGTTGAGTCAGTAATCTTAATCAGTTTTTCAATTAATATGGTATCATTTCATTAGCAATAGTTCAGTTACAACCTTTACTGTAGGTACCTGTAACAACTAAGTTTTAGTTATACTTTTACCGTTTTACAGTTTTTGTGAATTTACAACAACTAGAATAACTTCAAAAGGATAGTTTAGGTAGTTTGAGTCCATGAAGGCATATATAATGTTGCACCATCATAAGCTTACGGACCTTGGTTGATGATTTAATGTAGTCTTAAGTAGTGTCAAGTGGATTGTTTAGTTGGTTGACCCTCTAAATTGAGTGACCTTCACCAAGTTTATAAAAAAATAGCTTAGACTCTACAACAGGAGCATGTAAGGATTTGGAATACTATCCAACTTGCATGCTAGCGAAGAATAAATAATGGGTCGATAAGTTTTGATATTATCAAGATAAATTCTTGAGATCACTAGGGTGTTGGGTCATGCCTAACGGCATGCAAAAAAATTACTTATGGAAAGTGACAAAAAAAATTGAAGGGCGATGGCATTCATCGTTTGGGAATAAGACCATAGAATTGGTAGTATTCTTAGTATGTATTTGCATAGAGATCAAAATGTTGTTTTTGCTGGTTAAAAGTTGCCACATCCACTAGAGTACAAGATTATTGTCAAGATTCAAACAACAAGCTAGTCTTCTCCAATGCAAGAATACAACTTGGGGAAAGAAGGGAGAGAAGGAGTTGGTAAAACAAGAAGAGAAGGGTAATGTTAGATATCTCTGATTATCTTATTGTTCTAATTTTAAAAGAGGGAGCTGGAAGATAGAAAGATTGAAGGGAAAAAAAGATAATGGAGGTGGAAGGAGAAATTTTAGGCTGCTCAATTTAGTTACTTTTGATCAGTTAAGAAAGGTATGTAACACTTATAATTCACGCACCTTGTCAATGCTTCCATATTTTATATGTTTGAGACAACATCTTCTTTGAGGTATTTTATTCAACTATTGCATGCTTCAAATATTCTTTTCTTCCATGGTTTCTTTTATTGATAAAATGGTATGCTTTCTTTCATCTTTATATGCATCTATGTTTGAAACCTCTCCAGCCCATTTACACAACCAGTCAACAAAACCTATACTAGATGTGACATTTATTTTGTGTGTATCCCAAATCATTTTAACATATGTCACACTCTCTATTATTCTCATGAAAAAATTAGTTTTCTTTAATTTTACTATTTGTAATTGCTTGATTAGACATTTTGGTGGCCTGGGAAGTGTTGGAGATTTAATTATCATTAAGGTTATGATATGTGCTTGAATTTAAATTGTAGAAATTAATTATAAATATGCTTACTTCAATCAATATATAATAATGACTAGAGGTTTTATAGTCATTTGTTAACCCCTAAGAGTCAAATACAAAACTATGCTAAAAATAAAGTTCTTCCCTCATCCTTCTCTCTTTGTTTATGGTGTTTTATCCTATTATTTGTTTTATTTTTCTTCCTACAATTTTGGAAAATATTTTTTTAGTTATGTGGGATAGTGGATTAGTATTTTAGATGTTCATGGCAAGCATTATTTTCATATAACTATACAATGGTTTCATGCCATACCAGTTTTTATTCTTGTGCTTTCCTAATCATGTAGGATACATTGATTACTGAATCAATGTTTTAGACTTTCATGTTGTGCAATTTTCTGTATTGAGCAATATTTTACACTCACGCTGTAATTTTTTTTATACATAAGATTTTTAAGTATATTGATTATCAAAAGGATTTATAGATCTTCTACCAAGCAGGAGAAAATATGCAGGATACAACTGCATGAAACAGACCCAAACATATACAACACCAAGTGACCACCCCATAAATGACCAAAACAACCATCAGCCTAGCTATTAGGCTGCAATAGCTATATATATACAACCATAACCATACATATTGCAACTAATGGTAACTACCAATAAAATACTGATAACTAAAACCAACCAAAAAATGAAACACATTTAACTGACACTTTAACTAGAAAATTAAGAAGGCCTCGCCGCACCAAGGAAACCATTAGCCAGGGAAAAAGACTTGAATTCTAGAATCCACCAATCTCTAAATGAAAGGTTGAGATTGAACGACCTCTAGAGAAAGTATGTTCCCACTACAACAATCTGCATGTGCTCCACCAGTGCCATACCCTTCAAATCTAGTATGAACGAATAATATTTCACTACCTCCCTAGGTATGTAGAACTATGGCATATCATTCAGAAGTGGAATTCCCATGCCAGAAATGGTAACCTTGACAACCTCTTCAAGCCCTAGCAAGTAGTTCGCTAGGAAAATCTTTTTAACCAGTGTCTTTGCATCTTTCTTGGCCATACAGATGTCAAGAAAAACCACTAAAAAGCGAGATATGATGGTCATATCCACCTTGAATGGCTTTGTCTTCTTCAGGAAGCCTCTCCCCAAAATAATTTTAACCATGGCCAAAATGGGGAGATCATATTTCTTCTTTAACAAGCACTTGAGTTCATGGTCAGTAATAACCCCATAGAAAACATTTTCCTCACAGCACAATCCAACATAATGGGTGTGTCCCCCACAATGCTTGTCAAAGTTTTAGAAGAAATTTTCAATACGAACTTGGAGCACTCACCCATTGTTCTTTGTAGACTAGGAAGAGAGGAAAAGTGAGAATTCAAAATAAGATGACAATGACTAGAACCCAACCACCAATATATTTTTTATTGTCACGCCTAGTTTCAAAGCCTTAACACACCATAATTGTGTCGTATGAGTGTCAAGCATGATACCATTCAAGGGATGATGCAAGCCATCCAACTTGACTATGATAATCAGCCTTCATAATATTGGAAGGACAAATCAAGTTGCTAAATTGTGTGCTTTGTAAAAACCCTGACACCAAGCTATACTCGCAACAAGATCATAATTAAATTACATGCTGCCAAACTAACAAAGCACACGTTCAAACCAATCAAGTGAAAAAAACTAGCCATTGTGTAAGTTCAATGCTACCCTAGAGCTAGTTTCTAACTCCATACCCCATCATGTCAAGTGAGAGGGACAAACATTTTCACTCAGGCTTCCCATGAAGAAGACCGCCAATTGTATTGTTGTGTAGTGATTTTCCAGTAGTGTTTCCCAATCAACCCAATCATCACCCGAACATGGGCAATCTTGTTGATTATTGGCTCTCCATAAATCCTAATGTGGAGAGCCACTCACACTGCCACCCACAATCAATATCTCAAATCAAGAAAGGACTTCCCTAATTGAGATGGCATTCGCACCTTGATTGGAAAGGAAATCTTCTTTTGAATTTCCTTCCCTAAGAATGTGATTAAACATGACAGCCTCAAACCTATCCGCCAAGCTCAAAGCAATATCCAATCGCAATCTCAATTTCCAATTTGTCACCTTTCTTGAGCATAAGGCGTTAATCACCAATGTGGAGTCACCTTCAATTTCCACCTTTGTTGCCTTAATTTCATGGAAAAGTTTTATGCCTAAGATTAATGCTTGGAATTATGCCATATTGTTTATACCTATTGGGAGGGGGGAAGCCAATCTACCAACTATCTTGTTATTCCAATCACACATGATGCAACCAGCCCTAGAAGCTCCTAGATTCCCCTTGGCATCCCTATCAAAATTGAGTTTTATCCAGCCATTGGCCAAAGGGAACCACCTTACTTTGTTTCTTTCATTTTGGGTTTTGAGTCCCCCATCATCTCCAAATGCAGGGACCCAAAGACCATACTAGGTGCTTCGCATGGAGGCATCCCAGACCTAGAAATTAACCTTCTTTGGTATCTGATCATCAGTTCTTGAGTTTATCAATTCCACTATGTTTGTCTTAATTTTTTTTATTAATGATTAGACAAGCATCTCTTTGTCCTAGAAGATTCTACGATTGCACTCTTTCCAAACCTCCCATAACACTATAGATGGGATCGCTATCCATAGATTTCCAAAC
This sequence comes from Sequoia sempervirens, assembly GCA_007258455.2. Classification (NCBI taxonomy): domain Eukaryota; kingdom Viridiplantae; phylum Streptophyta; class Pinopsida; order Cupressales; family Cupressaceae; genus Sequoia; species Sequoia sempervirens. The sequence goes on from VDFB02183714.1 coordinate 14,315, forward strand.
ATTGCTTGTTTGTAAATAGTTAGCCATCCAATGAGAAATTCTAATAACTTGTTTGGAAGCATGGTTTTCCATTGCAACTTGGAGAATAACCAATAACAACATGTTTGAGTGTATAAACTACAGCGTGAGGTTCCCTAATACCCCAGTTTTCTAATTTTGTTAGTAGTTAATGCCATGCCCTGAGTGGCCATCCATGTGAAAATTCCTACCTTCGGGAGACACTCTTTGTTCCAGCATAAGTGAGTTGGTAGGTTTTCACTTTCATCTCTTGCTTTGGTCAAAACTTTGAAACCAAATTTTTCATTATATTCTCCATCAGTTGAAGCATTCCACCTGAGCCTATCTCGTCCCTATCTGAGATAGATATTGCGGCTATTCAAAAAATTCTCATAGGCCTCTACTATCCCAACATCCAAACCAAAGTTGTGAATGCTCTTCCATTTGTAGTTGAGAATTATGTTTTGGTTTGATACTTCCATGTAATCTCTTACCTTATCCCCCCATACCTGTTTAGTGACTCTTTTAGCATCCAAAAGTGCAACATTTTCTTCTAATTTTTTACTACCTTCCTAGGAATCTTTCCAGAAGGAGGTAGATCTCCCATCCACAAGTTCCCAAGTGAGGAAATCTATTATAAGTGTTCTACAATTCCTTATAAAGTTCCAAATGCTTGATCCCTCAAGGAGGGAGTGAGATGTGAAAATGTTATTTGTGTCATTGTCCAAGTACTTCATCCTCACAATATTGACCCACTTGAGCTCTCGCTTTGAGTGAATGGCCCAAATCAAATTTTCCCCCAAAGCTTTGTTTTGGTGAGCCAAAATCTTCATGTCAACGCCATCTTCCTTTCTACTTTTGTAGATATTTTCCCAACTCACAAAGGAAACTTACGCTAGTTTGAATTTCCTTTCCAGAAGAAATTTCTCATTTTATGGTTAATGGACTTACTCACTTCAACTGAAAGAGGAAGACAGGAGATCATATAAGTCAGTAGGGTAGCAACAATTGACTTAAGCATGGTGAGTCTACCCACCCAGGATAACCACTAGCTCTTCCAAGAAGACAACTTGTTTTTCACTTTTTCTATTAAGGTATTTCATGTGTTTCCAGGCTGAAGTCCTTTGGTCAAAAGGAGTCCCAAATATTTGCATGGAAGAGCGCCCTTTTTAAATTTCAAGATCCTTAAAATCTGAATTTCTCTATCAGCCCTAGTATTAAAAATGAAAACCTCTAATTTTTCTACACTTACCTCTTGACCCGATGTCGAAGAGTACTTGTCCAAAATCCACTTGAATTTCCTTGCCACTCTTTCATGCCCTATGTTGAACAACATTGTATCATCAACAAACTGTTGATGTGTGATTTTAGGTAGGGCGCTAGTGACCTGTAGCCCTAAGACCTTGCCATCTCTCCACCCTTTGTTGATGGATCTTCCAAGGGCTTCAGCCATAATAATGAACAGAAATGGGGATAGTGGATCCCCTTGTCGAAGACCACGAGAGGAATTAAAGAACCCTTCCGGTGAACCGTTCACAAGCGCTGAATACCTGGGACTAGCCACCCAACCAAAAATCTAATCTAATCAACCCTTCTGAAACCCAAAGGCCTTCATTACTTTGAATAGAAATATCTAGTTTACTTTGTCATATGCCTTCTTTATGTCCAATTTGATTAGCATGGTTGGCTTCTTTAGCTTTTGAATGGAGTGGATCACTTCTTGTGCTATAATTACACCATCTAGAATGGATCTCCCAGGGACAAAGCATGTTTCTTCCTCTAAAATAATTTATGGCAACAACTTTTTCAATTGATTAGCTATCACTTTTGAAAGAACCTTGTAGATGGTATTGCATAGGGAAATAGTCCTGAATTCCTCCAAGGATTTAGAGCTCTTTTTTTTTGGTATTAGGGCGATAAGTGTGTTCATTTTTTTGAGCACCCACCCTGAACTCTTGGAGTCCTCAACTGCTTCAATGACCTCTTTACCGACTATATTCCAACACTTTTGGAAGAAGGTAGCCAAGAAGCCATCTGGCCTAGGTGCCTTATCCGAGTGAAGTTGGAACAGTGCCTCCTTTACTTCTTGTTCAGTGAATTTTCTATTTAACATTTCATTTTGGGCTTAAATAACCAATGTCGATATTCCCTTCGACAGGTCCTTCTAAGCCTCTCAGCTGGAGCCCTCCTAATCATTCAAGAGGTTTTGGAAGTAGTCCACTATAGCCTCCTTTATCTCCTCCACTTTTTCCAAAGTTTTTCCATTTGATGACTTGATGCAAGTGATCCTGTTGATTTCTCTATGCACCTTTGTGAAATTATGGAAATATTTTGTGTTTTTATCCCTAGAATTTAGTCATATCTCTCTAGAATTTTGATGACAAAAGACTGCCTCCTTGGCCAAGATATCATTCAATTTGGTTAGGAGTATTTTCTCTTCTAAGAAACTCTACTCATTCATGTCATCCTTGATTACTTTCTTTGACAATTCCTTCAACTCCCCCTCTATTTTCCTTTTTTCTTCAAATATACTTTTGAAGCAATCCTTGTTCTAGCATTTGAGATTTTCCTTAAAATATGAATTTCTCTATCAACCCTAGTATTAAAAAAGAAAACCTCTGATTTTCCTACACTCACCTCCTGACCTAATGTCAAAGAGTACTTGTCCAGAATCCACTTGAAGTTCCTTTCCTCCCTTTCTTGCCCCATTCTAAAAACATTGTATCATCCACAAACTGTTGATGTGTGATTTTTGGTAGGGCGCTAGTGACCTGTAGCCCTGGCACCTTGCCATCTCTCCATCCTTTACTAATGGATCTTCCAAGGGTTTCAACCATAATAATGAACAGAAATAGGGATAGTGGATCCCCCTGTCGAAGACCGCGAGAGGCATTAAAGAACCCTTCTGATGAACTGTTCATAAGCACTGAATACATTGGACTAGCCACCCAACCAAAAATATAATCTAACCAACCCTACTGAAACCCAAAGGCCTCCATTACTTTGAATAAAAATATTTAGTTTACTTTGTCATATTCCTTATTTGTGTCCAATTTGATTAGCATGGTTGGCTTCTTTAGCTTCTGAATGGAGTGGATCACTTCTTGTGCTATAATTACACCATTTAGAATGGATCTCCTAGGGACAAAGCCGTTTGTTCCTTTGAAATAGTTTCTGGAAAAAAAAATTTCAATCAATTAGCTATCACTTTTGAAAGAACATTGTAGATGGTATTTCATAGGGAAATAGGCCTGAATTCCTCTAATGATTCAAAGATCTCTTTTTTTGGTACTAGGGTGATAAATGAGTTAATTTCTTTGAGCACCCACCCTAAACTCTTGGAGTCATCAATTGCTTTAGTGACCTCTTTGTCGACTATATTCCAACACTTTTGGAAGAAGGCAATCAGGAAGCCATCTAGCCCAGGTGCCTTATCCGAGTGAAGCTAGAATAGTGCCTCCTTTACTTCCTGTTCAGTGAATTTTCTATTTAACATTGCATTTTGGGCTTCAGTCACCAATGTCAGGATTCCCTCTGATAGGTCCTTCTGAGCCTCTAGGCTGGAGCCCTCCCAATCATTCAAGAGGTTGTGGAAGTAGTCCACTATAGCCTCCTTTATCTCTTCCACTTTTTCCAAATTTCTACCATCCAACGACTTGATGCAAGTGATCTTGTTAATTTCTCTATGCATCTTTGCAGAATTATGGAAATATTCCATGTTTTTATCCCCAACATTTAGCCATATCTCTCTAGAATTTTGATGCCAAAAGACCTCCTCCCTTGCCAAGACATCGTTCAATTTTATTAGGAGTAACTTCTCTTCTAAGAAACTCTGCTCATTCATGTTGTCCTTGATTACTTTCTCTAACAATTCCTTCAGCTCCTCCTCTATTTTCTTTTTTTCTTCAAATATATTTTTGAAGAAATCCTTGTTCTAGCATTTGAGATTTTGTTTTAGTGCTTTCAGTTTGAAAACTATATTGAATATCTTTGATCCTCCTGGGTTGCAACCTAACCACCATTGTGCTACCAGGTCCATAAAGTTTGGATCCTTGAACCAAACATTTTTAAATTTGAAAGGGCATCTGGTGAGGCCCCTTTCCCCAACAATCTCCAGTAATATAGGATAGTGATCTGAGCCCGCCCCGTGACAAATTTTGTAGTCCAAGTGAATGGGAATAATACCATATCTCCCTTGAAGAAAAAGCAGTTCCAATTTCTTTGCAATGTTGTAGAAGCCCCTCCTATTTGTTCAAGTGAACCAACCATTTCCCATTTGTAGTTCAACTAGCATGTTTCTTTCCACAAAGACTTCAAAGTCGATTTGAGATTGTAATTTTCTTGTCACCACATCTTTTTTATCCTCCAATCTTAGTATAGCATTGAAGTCGTCACTGATGATGCAAAAATCAGACCCCGAGTTGTTGCATATAGTGGTCAATTCTTCCCAGACTTGCCTTTTCTGAATACAGCTTACTAGACCATAGACATTGATGAGAAAAAGACATAAATTGGAGGCCAAGCTTCTTACCTTACACACGATCTAGTGTCTATTAGATTCCAATTCCTCTACTATCACATTTTGTGGCCTCCATAGAATCATAAGACCACCCAAGGGCCTGACCGTGTTGACCCCACACATTCTCCATTGTTTCATTTTCTTGCCAAAAAAACACCTTCCCCTATTCTCCTAGTTTGGTTTCATGAAGCAAACAAGTGTCTACTTGGAAAGATTCAAGCTAGGGCCTTATTAGGCACCTTTTATTAGGGCCAGTTAAGCCCCTACCATTCCATGATATGAGTTTCATTGTTGTTCAAGAAGGGATTCACCCTTCTCTACTTTCATCATCTCATTTATTTTCAGTTGTCCATTGGCCTCACCATCCCACTTTAGCTTTTATTGGTTGGAAATTCTCCCATGCTTATACCAAGCTTTCCCAACTCCCCTTGAGGAAATGTGGTAACCTTTTGTCTTTTGCTTGCTTTTTGTCTGGCTACTTCCTCTTTTGGCTACAAATCAGCCTCTACTAGGGTTGGACCTTCTATCTAATCATCCAAAAGTTCATTCTCTTCCAGATTGAATGCCCCGCTCTTTGTCGCTTTGGCCAATTCAATTGATTCATTAATAACTTCAATTAGGGAATTGAGGTCTTCTTCCCTCGCCTTGTTTCATAATAGATCGATAGCCTCAAAAATTGTAATACCCCTCATGTTGTTGTTACTTTTCTGATACTCTTTCTTGTGTTATTGTGATCTTGAGATTTGGATGGTGATTGTTGCACTAGTTGGACTTGTGTGGATTTGCAGTTAATTTGTTGGGATGTTCATGATACTGCTTTATGATTATTGATGACATTATTATATGTGGTGTTCGTTCTATATGGTTATGTTATTGTTCTGATGTGATACTATGTTGTGAGGTTATACCTTAATGCTTGTTGTTGGATATTCATGATGATGTGTTTTCTGGTTGAGTCTTGGTGAAAGGATGGGGTAGCATCGCTCGTTTGTGAGCGCCTTGCTACACCGCAACTACCTTTCACGGTGTGGTTGTAACTAGAGATTTATATGTATTTAACGTGGTCTGATGCAAGATACAGGTACTGGATACTAACTCCACCTGTGTTGTCAGGTCTAAGTGTGTCCCACAATCCCAATGGGTATGAAGTTGAAAACAAAGTTGACAAGGAAGTCCCTTTCTGAGCCTGCCATCCCATCGTTGTGTCAGACGTTGTCGTTCATCTACGACCCCGTCACCGTTATGGTGTTGTTTGTTTTAATCGTTTATTTAACATGGTTTTAATTTAATGTTATAGTTATTGTTCTTGGAGTGTTAAGTTTATTGTCACTCTAGTTTTGGTTTAGTTAACAATGTTCGTGTGTAGTATGTGGGTTTTGTTAATGTTTCAAAATTAAATTATTAAATTTGGGTTGTTAATTTAGTAAACGAACATTGTTAGTTATTTAGTTATTAGATTAGTTGTAAATTTTAATGTTTGTAGATTTAAATGAAGATTGTATTTTTTAATTGTCAATATTAAATTTTTATTATTATTTGTAAAAGGAGTAATATTTAATTTCAACATTGTTAATTTTTGAAAGTAATGATTAGATAATATAAATTTATATAAAGATTATTTTTATGAGGTTAAATAGAATTATTATACCATTTAGTGATAATATTAATTTTTAGATTTGTATAAAAAGGGAAGATTATTATTAATATTCATAAAGTTATTTTAAATTTTATTGCATTGAATAATGTCATTTTAATAAATGACTAAATTATAATTTCAAAATGAAAATGTAAAGATAAGGAAATTAATAACGTAAAAAGTAATTTAAAAAAAAAGAAAGTGTAAAAAAGAAGTTTTTTCTTTCATGCAATAACATGCATAGGTTCAAACTGAAATGATAGCTAATTTTAATTGTGATTTGAGATTTTTGCTCTTTTTTTGGTTTTTCTTGCTAAAAGATAAGAAGGGGATTCTGGTACGAAATTCAAGGGGTCTTCGGAAAAAAAAAGATATAGAACTCTGCAAAATATAACTCTGGAAAAACAATATAGTTTGGGTTTTTTTTTTTTTTTTTGGGTGTTGAAGGATAATAACCCTTCTGGACGTAGCTGAGTGTTGGAGAACGAATCATTGGCTGCGAGAGGAATCCATTACAACACATCTTCCTCAATTTCAAGCACAGGATTCTAGGTCGGTCGAATTTCCTCTGTACGAGTTCGGTTTGCAAAAGTAGTGTTGGCAGTTCATTGTATATGTGTTTCACCCGCTTATTGCGTTGTTAGGAGAACATTGTAAGTTCAATGCCTGTTATTCAATTTTTTTTAGTTAACGTCATTTCTATATTCTCTTGCTACATCCGGTGAAACTTGTTGTCTTTCTTTACCATCCAACCCTCATCCTGTGCATCCCCAACCTCTTTATTACTCATTGTTATCTCCTTAAAATTTGTATTCAATGTAAACTACTGACTATTGAATGTCCTAAACTATTATCTTGGTATCCTCCTTTGCTCTTTGTAGTGATTCACTTGCAGCTTCTTTGTTGACTGGGGATTATCTTTTAGCTACAGATTGCAA
>VDFB02183717.1:0-27537 GCA_007258455.2 Sequoia sempervirens
ATGCATCCTTAGGTATGACACATTTTGAGGCTCTATATGGGCGGAAGTGCTACACTCCCATCAGTTGGGATATATTGGAAGAAAGGATCATAGTGGGTCCTGAGATGTTAAAAGAAATGGAAGAGAAGATGAGGTTTATCAAGAGCAGACTGAAGGAAGCAATAGATAGGAAAAAGAGATATGCCAATAGAAATAGAACCTTTAGACACTTTATAGTCAGAAACAAGGTATTTTTGAGAGTCAATCCACATAAGAGCTCTATTACCTTTGGGAAGTCATCCAAGCTGGCTCTGAGATATGTGGGCCCATTTGATGTGTTGGAAGTGATCAACCCGGTTGCATACAAACTTTCTCTACCCCCTACTCTAGCTCAACTCCATAACGTGTTTCATGTTTCTTTATTAAAACCATACTAGAATCAAATGCATCTCATATACTTGATTGGCATTCTTTATAGGTGGAGGATCTAGGAGTGGTGCTAGTGGAGCCCAATAGAATTTTGAATAGACGCAACATCAAGTTGCGAAATAGGGACATTGTTTAGTATAAGGTCTAATGGGACCAATATCATGAGGACAATGCTACTTGTCGTATGTAAAAGTACTTGCTATGGTTGTTCTTTCAACAAATTTGAATCTGTATTTGAACAAGGAAATAAAATATTTATGTGTCCCTTGAATATATGTGCATAGTTATATAATCTTAAAGAAGGAAATTATACATATAAATGTATATATAAGTATATATGTATGTGTGTATATATATATATATATACACACACATACAAACAAATAAATATGCAAGTACATGATATATATATAGTAGTATATATGTGTGTATATATATATATTCACTATTTTCTCAAGTTTAATTTTTAAATTTTCATGGGAAGCAATGGAATCATGGAATGAATCTATAACTCCCATCATTAATGGGATAGGGGACGACCCCATCCATGGAAAAAAGCCACAGTCAACCATTAGAAATAGGAGGAGTGGCTGGCTGGCCACATAAGGTTATGGAGACAGAGGAATTCATGACCACTATCTCCTAAAATTAGCAAGAGGAGAAAAATCAAGGGAAGAATCAAAGAGGATCAACTGGAGGGAAATTAATCAGTAAAAAAAGAGAAAAAGCAAGGGAAGAATCAAAGAGGATCAATTAAAGGTAAAAAGTAGAGGAATCGTAGCATATTTTCCATTAATCAGTGAACAAAAGAGAAAAAGCAAGGGAAATTAATCAACGAACAAAAGAGGAGAAAAAGAAAGGGAAGAATCGAAGAGGATCAATTGAAGAGGAAAAGTAGAGGAATCGTAGCATAATTTCCATTCTCATCACCAGTTTCCAGAGAAAATAGGTAATGTGAAATACTTTATTGTTATTGCTTGAATCAAATGAATTTTCTTCTTTGTAATGTTGTTAAGCTTGTGTGAGCTAGCTAACAACATGTCTTCCCTGTTGGTTGATTTGTGTCAAACTATTTTGGCTCAGCTAGGGCTGAAGTCTTCACAGTGAGCCTTTTCCATGTTTTATCTTGCATGTGAGGGTATCAAATAGAACCCCATGATGGATTCATACCTATGTGTTTATCTTTCACAAGGTCGAGGCCATTCAGGCGAACCATAATATTCTATTATCAAGCCATTGGACTGACCCATAATGATATGTTATCATAAATTTTTTTATGTAAAGAAATGTATGTCATGCTCGATGTTGTTTGGTGATCGGCTTGCTTTTTTTTATCACTGCTATGTGGCGCCATGACTCATGGCCAAACAATACATATTGTCAATGATTGCCACAAGAGAACAACATGCATCATTCTATTGTTTGTTTATGTTTATCATTCCCCTTTTGGTGGACATCCATGGCAAAGCTAAGGCCTTATTGTCATTTTAGTAGAAATCACCATGCTTTGTGAAGGTTAATCTGAGAAGAACAAAGCATCATTCACTGGTAACTTTGGTTGAATGACTTAATTGTTTGATGATATTTCTCAAATGAATGAATCAATTTTTATATAATTTTAAATATTAAATTGGCACTATGAGACAGTATTTTTCCTTCCAATGGTCATGGGATATAGAATCCCTTTGGGTTTAACATGCAAATGATAGTGCATGCCTATATATACATATATATATGTATATATACACACATTATTTCTTGTGATACTTTGTTGATTTATTCCAATGTTTATTTAGGGTCAAAGAATGACCCACTATGCTTATTGCTATATGATAATTTTATTGGGTGCTTCCATACAAATGTAGAACCCACCATAACTTTTATGCTATCGATTTATTATGAAGACTCTAATGAGGAATTGATAGCATGTTTCATTTTCATGATAACATGCATATCAACCATTCTATTTTCCTAAAAGTGGAAACTAGTTTTGATAGTTCTAATGGATATACTATTTTGATTTATTGATGTTCTTTATGAATTGTTTCAATGGAAAATCTAAAATTGTAAAAAAAATATACATAGATAATCTGAAACAGACATTCTAGAAAAGCATAATTAAAATTGATTGAATGTATTCTTCTTTCTAAATGAGCTGAAGTATCTTGGTTATGATAACTAGGAGAATTATAAATAAATCATTATAGATATATGTTTGTGGGATTTAGACATCCAAATTTGGACACTTAATTTATCCAAATTTATCACTTTTCGTCTAAACATCCTCTTAGCTGAGTTAATTAAGTAATATTACTATTATTTAATTAATATCTTTAATTCTACTAAATCCCTAAGGTATTTAATTAATAATTAAATACCTTACCCTCCTTAATCCTCTTTTCATCAAATAAATTAAATAAATATTACATTTATTTAATTCCTCACATGTCTTTTTCATCTAATCCTAATCCATCTCCTAATTTCTTCATTAAGGATGTGTACATGCCTAATCCTTGATTAGGATGTGTCACATCCTCCAACTTTTGCAAGTTGGCTTTTAATCCTAATTAGCCCCTAATTATCCTCTAATTACTAATTAGTTAAACCTAATTAGTACCTTTGGTCAACTCTCCCCATCCCCCAAGGAATTTTTAATTCCTTTTTATTCACCCTAGGTTCCCTTCTTCCCCATGTGAATTTTTAATTCACATTTTATTTCTTCTAGAATCCCCTTTTCCCATGCATCTTTTAGAATATGACTTGTCACATCAAGTCACATGTGACAAAATCCCACCTTTTTGGAGACCCTCTCTTACCCACTAGATTCTCCTAATCATTGTGAATTTTTACTTCACTTTTATTCTCCCAAAGCTTTCCCTCTCCCCATGTGATCATTGAAAGGTCACATCAAAGTACTTGGAAGGTACTTGTCCTCCCTCCACCTCATGTACCTTTTGGCCACCTCATGTCCACCTCATCTTTCTTAAGCCTCTCCCCTTGCCACATGTCAAGATGTGAGGGCTTGTGAGTTCTCAACTCACCATAGCCCTACATCTTGGCCATGTTGGGATCAATCTCAACTCCATTTCTTCTTGGAATTCTCAAAATCCCTATAAATACCCCCTCTTTTCTCTCATTTGGGGGAGATCATTTTGCTAGCCAAACTCTTGCAATTTTGTTTCTCAATCTACACTTAGCCATTTGCATCCATTTTGTCCAACTATCTTGCATCTCACACTTCACATCTTGCATCTACTTGCCATCAAGGAGCATAAATCTTATCTACAATCGAAGGGCCAACCAAAGAACAACTCTACAAGGTAAAAGGTTCCATTTTTATGTTGTTGAGTTCATCATTTGCCCAATCTTGAAGTGTGGGGTGTTTTTAGTTGTTATTTGCCTCTCTTTTGGTTTGTTCTTCCGTGCTTAGCGTATATTCCCTATCACACAAAGATTTGAGGGGAAATTGAAAATCCTTTGAATAAAAATTATGTTGCTTTCATGTTTTTAAGTAAGATAAGAGAATTGAAGTGACCATAGAAAAAGAGTTTGTCTTGGTTAGCACCCAAGCACAACTAACTTATAGACAAATAATAAGAATTGAACATGTCAGTGCACAACCGATTTCCCCCTACTTCTTAAGGGGATTGTAATGTAAAGAAACCAATCTATTTGGAGTCAATCAAGATTACATGAGTATTATTTGTCTTTGGAGATTCAAAGTATGGAGTTTGACTAAGGGCTCAAAAAGGAAAATTCACCATGAGTTAACAATTCAAGATGGCATACCTAAATGAAATAAAAGGAGAGAACTATTCTCATCAATGAAAAAAAAAATCCTTTTGTGATATTGTGTAGCACTACAAGTAAAGGGAGATGAAGAAGACATACTTGTGGAAGACAATGTATGTCAAAACCCTAATAATATAGTCCTAATTAATCTTTTGCAAGAGTATATGCAAGTTAGTTTCCTCGTAAGCATACCTTGGAATCAAATACGCACAAGGAATCTACTTTATAAATTAACTTAGTTAATTTATAACATAAGCCCTAACTAGGGCTTTCATAGCAAAAACCAATGGCTCCACACTATTCTTTGAATAAATGACATTTAGGTAGCAATGATGAAATCAAAGAGAGGCTTGAATATCTAAATCTACTCTCATTTTCTAATAGGTCTATAAGATTTTGATTGCTACAACTTGATTTTTTTTAGCAAAAAATAATCTCCACCTAATACTATAAACTCAAACTAATAGACATGTAAGGTATAGATTCATTCTAAAGAATTTGCAAATGTATAAAGTGTAAATTCATTCAAGAGGGTTAAGAAGGCATTTGAGAGAGCATTTTCACCAACTAATGCTTTCCCAAGATTGATTGTTGTTTTCTTGACATGAGAGAAAGTGTTGACATGAAACAAATTACCATGACTAAGTTGGTGGGTATAAGCACACATATAAAAGTGCATTATTAGTTAACATATTCATCTTAGTGGGTGTTGGCACAAGGGATATTTGGGCTAGGAGGCTCGTTGGTCAAGTGATTATGACTTTTAGGGATGGATGAATTAGAATTAGAATTGATATGGATGGATGGAGGGTTTAATGGTTTGGGTTTTTGTTGTTAAATAGGGGGCTTAATGGATGAGGAATTATGAGTTTAGGTGGAGGGTTTACTGGGTTGGTAGGGGTAGATGGATGGATGATTATACATTTGGGTGGACTCAATGGTTTGGGATTTTTGGGTTTGATGGGGGCCTTGAAGGATGAGGGTTCATAAGTTTTGGTGAAGGATTTAATGGTTTAGGATTTGAAAGGTTTCCCCTAGCTAGATGTTTAAGGATATACTTTGGTGAATAATTTGATTCTATGCCTATAAGGTACCTAACCATGGATGTTTTCTTTCCTACTTAAGATGGCTAGCTTGCTTGATATAATTTTGTCAAAGGGTTTATCAATATATTTATTTTAATTGACAAGGTTATCATCATCATTGTTATGTTTGAAGAAGTTAGACTCTAATTTAAGACCAAGTTTATGACAATGGTTTTTGACTTTGGATAAAAATTTCTTATTGTAAACCAAGTTGTGACTCAAACAAAGAAAATTTCTAAGGCTCAAAATGGATACATTTCACCTTTTTGGATTAAAGTGAGGAGGGTTGATATCTAAATATTGATAAATATGTAACACATGAATAAGACTAAATTAGTCAAGTGGGTATATCAATCCTTGTAGGCTCATAAATATACCACCTTTGAGGCGTGGGTAGACTCAACCTTTAATCGAGACCTCAAGGTGCAAGGGAAAATGCCTCGCCCATAACTTGGCACATGGAAGGACTACAAATGCATGTTCACGACTTGCTACAATCACTTCCTAGGGTGATCTACATCTAGTGTACTACAAGAGAAGATGGTCAAAGGATCTTAAATGAGGATTTACATGCTTAACTAGGGGGTATCCTCAATCTACTACAAGGGTATGTGAGGCTTGATTATATGAAAATGAAAAAAAAAGTCAAAAGACTTAGAGGAGAGGGTAATCCACTCTTCTTTTACACATCCACAAGGTATAAAGTGCTTGGGGGCTAGGCCCAAAATGATATATTTCCACTTCCAAGAGGCGTGCATTTTGATTCACCCCTACTATTTATGCCCCACTAGAACACTAGGTTTAAGGTCATTCCCTTCATGATAAAATCCAAGGTAGCCCCCCTAAAAAGAAAAGGAAGAAGTGTTTGTTTCTAATTTTCAAGATTATGTAAGCATGTGAGAGAAGAGCCTACAAACCCCACTTCTTTGGGATTTCACAAGCATGCTAAAAAGAATAACAAAACTTGGAACTACTTTTGATCCTCAAGATTTTCAAGTGGTGCGAGAGGAGAGCATACATGAAATTCCAAGTCCCGGGCATACACGAAAAACAACTAAAATGAAAACTAAGTTCATTTAAATTAAATTGTGTTATAACAACTTCTTAAACATTTGAAGATTAGCCTTCGATGGTGGTAGAAAATTGTTTAAATGTTTAATGGTGAGACTCAGATGGTTGTGATTATAAGACAACATTGTTAATTGTTTTAAAATATGATTCTTCACACTTTGACCTACAAAAAGGGAAAAAAGGACAAACAAACCTATAGAAAATGTGATTAGTTCACACAACAATAAATAAAAGTAAGGCAATAAAAAATTACATTTTAAATTTTTAAATTTTTATTTTCAAAATAATAATCCATGAAAAAAAAAATGTATGAAGTAATAACAAAACCTAATTCAAACTATGATAGTGCCACACTTCTTCATAGAAAAATAAAATTCAAAGAAGTTTGCCATAAATCCCTAATTTTCAAGATTGTTTACCATAGATTCAATTAAGAAGTTTCTTCCAAATATGCATTTATCTCAATAAGATGTTTGTGCGATAAGGGATTGTAGTATGCATAAAAGCATGGTAAATGGATATATTTTCTTTGAAGTCAACCTCTATATAATTTTTCTACGCCAAGATGAGATAACTCTTTTCTTTAATTGCCACCAACTTGGAAAAAATCTTCTACGACAATGCATTATAAAATCTCCATTTTTTTGTATGCTAGAGACCAAAAAATAACATCCTACATGGGAGAGAATACAAAACGTTTTTTTTTGTAGTTAGGCATTCAAAAGAATGGATAATGGTAGTCCCATTTGTGGCATTCAAATTTAATGTGATTTGATTTGTGAAAAATAATGAACTATGTACTTAAAAATATGCCCACACCAATTTTTTCCAATTGCTTGTGAAAGAAAGATGACAGAGAGAATAACCTACTTCAATAGGTTAGCATTCATAGATGAGTAAAACAATGACACTTACATAGATATTGATAATTTGGGAGGCATTTCAATTTTGAGTCAAATCATATTATATAAGATGCATTACATGAGCCAAGAAAAATATTCATGTCTTAGCACCTATGCTAAGATGAAAGCTTTAGCTCATGTATGAACATTTGAATGGTAAAATCATATAAACTATTGATTAAAACACCTCAAGGAAAGCTATAGAATCAACAAAACATGCAAATATTAGCCAAAATACCTCAAAAAATTGTGAAATGAGCATGACACATAAAATATTCATTATAACATAACGAAAGAATGACGTTTTAGGAAAAAATATGCAGTAATTTCATCCAAACACCTATGGAAAATACCAAAACAAACAAAATATAGTGAATGTTTGATTAAAATGCCTTAAAGGAATTTGAAAACAATAAATAATGTGATTAGTTCAATAGAATGTTTGCATTGTTGTTGTTTGTAATTGTCCATGGAGATAAAAATTTAGAACACAAAAATCATGATAATGACAAGTAAAAGGTGACTTGCTTCTTTATCTTTCTATTCAAATAAATAAGCTTAAAATTGAACAATTATAATTAAGATGCAAAATAAAAGATGAAACAAAAATCAAGAGACCAAATAGGCCTTTAAAATCTATGGACAATGAATCATAGACCATCACTATTTAAGCATTCATACCATTTGAGTGGGTGACCCTCAAACCTGTATAAAACAAATCAACAAATTGATCTTGCAAGTGAAAGGTATCCTTGAGATAGGCTCCCATTGAGCATGCCAAATGTAAGCATGCAATGCTAAAACAATATAAAATAGGAATTCTAATAAAATTAAAAACTATTTACTTTAACACCATACAAAAACCTTAAATAGAGAATTCTTGATAAGTTATACATTTAAAACATATGTTGCTCTGATTTGTGACAAAAAGGTTTACTCAAATTGGAATTGCTAGTGAAAGATGAAGGTTGATCCCAATTTATAGCTTTTTCAGGATTGATCCCAATTTATTTTCAACAAAATTTATGTTAAGTATTGGGATTTACAATTATTGAATGAGATTCCTTGTAACAATATCATTTTGTCACTTTGTTTTGGCTTCTTCAATTCAATATGCTTGTAAAATTGAAATGACACACAATAGTACCTCATCCTTCTCATCCTTCTTAGATGGTGCATCGACCACAATATTATCCTTCCATTTCTTATCGATGAGTCTCTCAAAATTATAACCCAACATCTTAGTAACTCTTTTTTGTTATTGCTCAGAAAATACCTACTACTCAATAAAATATTTTAATATATCATGATTTATCTTAAATTTGAAGTGACTACCATTAAATATGCCCTCCATGATTTCACTACATGAAGAATAGCTAGCATTTTCTTCTCATTAACCTATTTGAGTTTATTCTTATCCTTCAATTAACAACTCTCAAAAGCAATGGGTTTACCCTCCTACATGATAATTGCTCCTATGAAGTATCAATCTCTATAATAGGATCCATGGTGATATTTGGAGTAGTGATAACTAGTGTGATACACAGTCTCCCTCAATCTATCAAATGTTATATGAGCTAATTCATTCCATTGCAAAGCATCCTTCTTCAACAAAGTTGTGAGGGGTGTTATTGTGCAACCATAGTTCTTCACAAATATTCTATAATATCCAATGTTTCTTAGGAAATCCCTCAAGTTCTTAATGGTTTTAGGAACATGTCACTCCATCATAACTTTGATTTTCTTATAATCAACATTTTCTCCTTCATGTGACACTATGTGGCCCAAGCACTCCACCTCTTTGAGACCAAAAGCACTCTTGCAAAATTTAACATTAACCCAATGCTATTTGAGAACTTGGACTACATCATGTCCATGGTGCAAATTTCCTTCCTATGTATTTCTATAAATCAACATATTATCAAAGAACACTAATATAAACTTTTCTTAAAATGGCTTAAAGATGGAATTCATCAAGCATTGAAAATTAGATGGAGCATTTGTAAGACAAAATAATACCACTAGAAACTCATAATGATCTTCATAAATGTTTTCTTGAGAATAACTTCTTCCTTAATTTTAATTTTGTGATAACCTTTCCTAAGATTAAGTTTTATAAAAATATAGCTCTAAGTCATCTAGTAAATCATTAATGACTAGAATAGGAAAGTTATCTTTGATGGTTTACCTGTTGAGCTCTCTATGGTTTGGACAAATGCATCAAGTGTTATCCTTCTTATGCACCACTACTACAAGCAATGAGTAAGCGATTTGGCTCTAAATAATGATACTTGCCTTTGGCATTTTCTTAACCATCTTTTTAATCTCAATTTTTTGTATATATAGGTACCTATAAGTCCTGAAGTTGGGGAATTGGCTATGTGGCACTAACTAACTAGCATGATCCTAATCCCTTTTAAGCGGCATTTCTTTAGGCATATCTCTCAAAACTATTAAGTGACAATCTATAATTTCTTACAAAATTGGTTGGGTTGGATCATTTAATTGATCAATTACTAATGAAATTAGTTGGGCCACAAATCCATTACCCCCTTTGTTAAGAATCTTTTTCAATTGATGAGAGCTTAACATTTGTGGGGTTTTTGCACACAACCTTCTTAGTTCAACCATCCTACCTCACGAGTGAAATGAATAATTACTATAATTTCATCTCAATTATTTCTAATGTATTTAGTCACTCTACTTCCAACACTATATCTACCTCACGAGTGAAATGAATAATTACTATAATTTTTTTTGGGATTTAATTGAAAGTTAATACTCTCCCATAGTCAATTTAATGCTATGGTATTTTCTTGAATAGATAATAGTACCTCCATTTATAATTTGCACATAGAATTCTAGATTGTGGTGTATACAATAAATTAGATGAGTCACTAACTTTTTGTTAATGAAGTTGTGAGTGCTTCCCAAATTTATCAATATTATTACTCTCTTTATTTAGGAAATCCACCACCTTAAGAGTTTGTGAGGCACTAACTCTAGTAAGTGTGTGACAAGAAATGGTTTGTTGAGTATCTCCTAATTCCTCATCTAAATCATTATCACCCTCTAATATTGGTTTTTCCTCCTCTTCTTCACTTGACCCTTCACTATAGAATAATTATTTTTCAAAGCAAATTTATTTCATTGACTATTATTTCTATTGAATAGTTAAAACATGACCCTTTTTCTCCCTTCTCTTCAATTTATTGTGGAGTTAGCCTAGTAGGTTGGGGAAGTTATTACGTGGGAGAGATTTTATCTCTTATATTTACCAAACATTACATTCTGTTGGTGAAAAAACTTTTATTCTATTTATTTTTCTATAATTATTATTTATGACACAAAATATGGATAGAACATGCACACCTCATATATGATGTGGGCTCATAAACCCCCTATAAATAATACCTCCAAATTGGGTATGTGAATGAAAATGGGAGATCAAAATGGATCTTAATTGGCCACTTTTTTCAAATAGGGAGGGCACACAAAGTGCTCTTGTTTTTTATCAAAAAAATTTATAACATAGCCCCTAGTGTGCCCCTCCTAAAATGTTAATTTTTTTAGTATTTAAAAAATTGCTTTGATGAAAAAATAGCTAACATCATGCAGTCTTTACTCAATTTTTCTACTAATTTTCAAAGTGGACACATCCTAAAAAGTAAAAAAATTTAGTGTATGCCCTCCTACTTTTTTGGAAACTAATTGAAAATCAAATTTTTAATGTGTATAGAATATAGTATATAAAAATGTAGTTTGTTTCAAATTTTGATGAACACGCAAAAAATGAAACCATCAATACCACGCATAGGTTTTTGAAAAAAAAAATAGAGACACTAACAAAAGAAATAAAGAATCAAAACCTAAATATATTTGAAACATTAAAAAATTTACATTGTTAGTCAACTAAGAGTGAGTTCAACATTATTGTGGTCTTTATTAACTTGAGATTGAAAGATGTGTAAACTTGATTGAGATCATGCTCAACATTGTGTCATTTTCTAGAATTTACAAAAAACACATTTGGATGTTGATATGTACAACCCTAAGGGTTTTGCAATACCCAAAGCAAACTAAAATGCGAGTATGTTATACCATGCTCATGTTTTTGTGAAGAAAAAATTAATCCTACCTCTTCATCTCTATCTCCAAGTATCTCTCTCTATATCCATATCTTTTTCTACTTCTATCTTCCTATCTGTATTTGTATCTATATTTGTATATTTTGTAACTCTCTCTCTCTCTACCCATATCTCTTCCTTTCTCTACTTCACTCTATCTCACTCTCTCTCCCCCAATGTTTGGAAATATCTCACTAGATCTCCATCCCTCCCTCCTTCCCTTTCTATTTGTCCCTCTTTATATCTCTCTCTAGACCTATCTCTACCTCTCCCTCCCTCCTTCCTTCCCTTTCTATTCGTCCCTCTTTAGACCTCTCTCTCTAGACCTATCTCTACCTCTCCTCCTCCCTTCCCTCTCTACTTCTATGTATCTCATCTCTCTCTATCCCTCTAGATATCTCCCTCTCCCCTCTCCCCTCTCCCTTACTATCTCTTTACCTATCTCTTACCCCCTCCCTCTCTCTAGCTTGCATTCAAATTTAGACTTATTTCATTCCTGAGCCATGCATGTACCTAAACTGTTCCTTAAACTTGCTTAAGTCACTAGGTTGCATCTTGATGCTAGTTATGCTTTAGCTTTGAGTCTTCCTATTGGATGCAAATATGCATATATGTCTAATTTGATCCTTATCGCTATGTCTGTTAGTTGAGTAAAGCTAAAGTCTAGACTTAGTCTATTAATTAACTTGATTTTATCCATACACAACCTATTAATTGAGTAATAATTGAATTCCAAACCCCAAAGATCAAGTACAGTCTAACTCACAAAAGAGTTGAAGTTCATGATTTGATCTTTTCCTATGCATGAATGCTTGGTTGCCACATGGTCAAATTTCATTGGTTCATGGTGTAGATGTCTAAATTTGGACACTTAATTTATCCAAATTCATCCTCTTTCATCTTATTTTCGTTAATTAAGTAATACTCCTATTATTTAATTAATATCTTTAATTCTGCCAAATCCCTAAGGTATTTAATCAATAATACCTTATCTCTTTAATCCTCCTTCCATCAATTGAATTAAATAAATATCCATTTATTTAATTCCTCCTCATGTCACATCCTCCATCATTTTTATCTAATCTTAATCCTTCTCTAATCCCATCATTAAGGTGTGCAATGCCTAATCCTTGATTAGGATGTGTCACATCCTCCAACTTTTGCAAGTTGGCCTCTAATCTCTCTTAGCCACCTAACCATCATCTATCCTTCACAACTAGCCTAATCAACCTCTCAAGGAATTTTAATTCCTTTTATCCTTCAAGGAATATAAATTCCTTTTTCTCTTCCCCATGTGATCTTTGACTTGTCACATCAAGTCACATGTGAGATCTAACCCTCTTCTAATCCTCATTAATTAATCTAATCAAGTACTTGCACAATCCTAATCACCCCCTTTAGTCAACTCTCTCCATCCCCCAAGGAATTTTTAATTCCTTTTTATTTATCCTAGGCTCCTCTCTTCCCCATGTGAATTTTTAATTCACCTTTTAATCCCCCAATGCACCCTTTGGAATTTAAAATTCTTTCCCATCTCCCCCATAAGGATATTTGAGGAATTTTTAATTCCCCACTTGTCCTCTCACCCACATGGGGACAAGTACCTCCTTTATGAGGAGACTTTGTCCAATCCCAAGGTACTTTGTACCCTCTCCATGTCATGTCCTTCTCCTTCCACCTCATGTCCACTTCACCTTTAGGGCTATCTCACATGCCACATGTCAAGATGTGAGGGCTTGTGAGTTCTCAACTCACCTTAGCCCTACATCTTGATATTTGGTGGATCAATCTCAACCGTCCATTTCCCCTAGGATTTCTCAAAAATCTTATAAATACCCCCTCTTTTCTCTCATTTTGGGGAGATCATTTGTGCTAGCCAAACTCTTGCAGTTTTGTTTCTCAACCCATACTTAGCCTTTTTCATGCTTTCATCCATTTGCACTCATCCTCACTACATCTTTTAGCTTGCATCTACTTGCCATCCAAGGAGCATACACATCCAAGATCGAAGGGCCAACCAATTGATCGACTCAACGCAAGGTATAAAGTTCCATTTCGTTGCTTTGTCTTGCATTGTTTCCAACTTAGGCTAATCTTGAGGTGTAGGTTGTTTTAAGTTGTTTATTTGCACTCTTTCAGTTGTTGCTTGATTTCTAACACTCTATTTCGACCTATCACACATGGAAAAGTGTACACATTGTCCTACACCCATGATAATTGTAAACTTGATTTTATTTAGGTCTTTATACATGAATGCATAAAATCTCACATCTAACCCTCTCTATAGACCATGAGGCCTATAAAATCTAGTCAAATAGAGAATTTATTTGAACCATGACCATAAAGTTTAATGCCTTGACCTTATTTTATTATAAAAATTTAATCTGTTCACATGTTCACATATAGATCCTAAGTAACATTGCCACCCCATAGACCCAAAAAAGAAAATAAATTATATTTTAATTTCACATCACAACCACCAATAGATAAAGTCATAGTTTGAATGCATTGCAATTTTGTCAATATGTATTACCATATCACCATGTCATCTTATATATTGATACCATGTGTATTAAAAGGGGTATTCCCTTGAGGCCTTTTTGATAGGACGAAAATTAGAATAAGTCTTTGACTAGCATTCCCTAATGAAAATAAAGAACAAGATTGCTATACCTTGGACTAAAAATAGATACAAGAAAACATATAGTTGCACCCAAAATAGAACCATTTCTAATCACCAAAGATGATTCCCCTTAAATTACTTACATACTTATATCTTAAATTTGTATAGTTAACACCCTCTAAATACGAATCTAACACAATCTTATTAAAAATGTACGTACTTATAAATTAATGGGTTGTAAGGGGGAGAGAGAAAGATGAGCATACATGAGCTACAATATAATCATGAAACTACCCAATCCAACTACACATTCCTACAACTCATACAAGCATGATCTTTTCCTTACACTACTACCGCTTCACTTTATTTGATTCCTTATAAGACACTTTCAACAATAGGATAGAAAATTGGTTCGAAGACCAAAATCTATTGCATTTTACATTAGCATTTAAATTACAAGGATTCTAGCAACCCATCAAGGGTAAAAAAAAATCTACCAGTTAAATCATTAAATTTGTTGGCACACCCCTCTATAATGAAAATATCATTACATATAGTATTTTATGACTTAGGATAACTGGAATTTCCTTCCCACACTCAACTATCATCATGGAACATATTTGTAGACTTGTAGTAATTAGGATCCTCAAAACATGAAAAATAAGGAAAATCAAAGAAAATGAGGGTTCTAATGTAATTTTCCAACTCCCTAGACTTAAAATAAAGTAGTAAGCACCAAATGATTTATTCTTCACGCATTATGGGGCCAAACCAACCATGCCGACACATCTAGATGGTAGGTGAATGCTAGGGGAGGCGTCCATTTATTCCCCAGGTCACTTGATCCTTCTAGGCTACACTATTCCAATGTAGTCTCTTAAGAGCCCCAAGAGCAAAAAATTATCCAACTATGACAGTAGTTCTTAGAGATCGTGGTACCTAGAATTTTTTTTGGCTATACTTACAAGTAGATATGGGGTCCCTCCACATTAAACTCTCTTTATTTTTTTCATCTCCACACCATTTGAATAAATCAACAATGAACACATTCTTCAAAAAAGCTTCAGTTGAGAGTAGTGTAAACATGGAAACATGCATATGTTGTGTTTCACGTGTTTTGGGACCTAACCAACTATGCCAACATGTTTTGTTGGGTGGGTGAATGCTACCTAAGGCATTTGTTCATTTCCCCATGGTCATCTGATCCTTTTGGGCTACACTATTCTAGTATCTAGTCTTAACAGTCCTAAGAGAACGAAAATTCCAAAATCTAGCATAGTAGTTCTTGAAGCTCATGGGGCCTAGGAATATTTTTTCTAAACTTACAAGTGGATATGGGGTCTCTCCACATAACCTCACTTGATTATGGTCAACTCCACGACATTTTACTAAGCCAAAAAAAAGGCGTTCTTACAAAAAGTGTCATTTTGAGAGTAGTGCAAACATGGAAATAGAAATGGAGGCCCCTTTTCATACCCGTACTACCCCAATCCTTTTCTAAAATATGCTTCCACTAAAGTCTCTTAAGAGACCTAAGTGCAAAAAAATGTAACCTTAGCTTGCAACCTCATTTACAAAACATTCATCAAGTGTTGTGCCTCATGAACCATTCATTATAGAGCCCCTTTAGCTCATCAATTGATAAGTAGGAGGTATTTTCCACAACGTGTCAAATTGTGATATTGTGATGTGTGTCAATGAATTTTACTTGTAAAACTATATAGTTGAATCCTCTAAACCAATAAATTTGACTCGTAAAACTAAATGATTGAATCCTCATAACAATATCACAATTTCACACAATGTTAAAAATACATCCTACTTATCAAGTAGTGTCCAAACACCCCTTTTAAGTCTATTCCACACATTTAGGTCGCGATTCAAACTATTTTGCCTCTTGTTAGGCCACCTAGACACTTGTAATCACATGCGAATCTTCGTAAGTCATAGCCTCTACTATAGTGTGAATGGGAAATATGACTGTAAAATTACACTGCACTGTGTTGACGTGCAAGATATAGTTGTTTACCATCCACGAATACGGAAGTCCAAATCCTTTTTTACGAAATCTGGAAATAAGTCTGAATTGGCAGGTAAACTTTACTACCGAATCTTAAAACCATGATTTAAATAGAATTGTCCCAAGTGGAATCACTGTTCCGTTGCCTCTGTTGACCATGCCATTCTGTAAATTACTTTTGGAGGAAGTTTGGTCTTTTTCTACAAGTCGTCCCTTCCTATCCTTAAATTATCTATTTAGCCACATGCGTTTATATTTTCAACAACGGGACAATATAAACTTCCATTTACATAGTGGGCAAATCAGGAATTGAATCCTCCAGTACTATCTAAAGTGATAACACCATTCAAGAAATCTGCGCCAACGACATAAGTGAGCGAGTGTGGATGGATGATTGCTTCTTGCACTATGACAACTCTAATTTCCCTGCAAAATTAGGTACCAACTGGTATGCCTTCGAGAACTTGTATGATGTCACTAGCAATAAGGAGGGTTTCAATTCCACGACCTCTAGCCTTCCTGTCCAATTCTCTGATACAGTTTACATCACTGCAAATAAGCTATTTGCCGTTGGATCGGCCGAATGCTCAACTTGGGATACGGTGTACTGCCTAGTTTGATGCCAGCGAGATCTATCCATCGAGGATTGTAGATCCTATTTGTCTAAAGCAACACAAGGATTGGAGCAGCGTTGCTCTTCCAAAAATGAGCAGAAAGTAATAGTATAGGAAGCTGAACTAGGTAAAATTTTAAGACATGCCTTTTGATTCACCCACACTTCCTAACGTAGACTCCACTCTTCCCTATCAAGCATTGATCTCCATAATCACAAGTCTTCCTAATATAGACTCCACTGTTCCCTTTTTCCATTTTCATAAACTACCAAAACCTTTTTAACTTACCAATACAATATTTTATTTCTTTCTCTTAGTTTATATGATTCCACATAATCTTTTTCAATAAAACCATTTAAGAATGTTTGATTTTACATTTATTTGGTTTACTCTCCACATATTATAAATTCATTTGTTCTATTCTCCACTTATTAGTTCCTACAAGGGAACTATAGCCACCACCAGAGCTTAACTAGTTATTAATAATTCTCTTTTTAAATGAGAGCTGAAGCATTTTTTCTGTTTGAATTTTTTTTTATATATTATCAATGTATACATGCCAATTATATAACAAAACATATTTCAAAATTCAATTCTCTTTAATCTAATTGGTAGACAAATTTCACCCGATATAAGCGATTAACGCACTTCCATTACTTCCATTTCAAAATGGAATTGTAACAATTATTATTTAACTAATTTTTATGAGATTTTATAAATTTAGGTTGTTTATTTACAATAATTAATTAAAAATAAATTTGATCTATTTTCAATGATATAAACCATACTAACTATTTTGAAAATTAAATTACAATATAACGATAGATTAATTTTCATTAAATTACACTATAACAATAAATTACTTTTCATTAAATTACTTACTAATTACCCTTCCATTGGTACGCAATAATTATTTACTAATTTCCTTTACATTATTAAAATAATAATAATAATAATTAATAAAATTTAAACTTTGAATAATAAATGCTAACTAATTAATCAATATAACATCAAAATTCAACTATTTTTAATTACCTTTAATACTAAATGGATTTGTAGCATAAATTTAATTGAGCTAATTCTTTCAAAATATTAATACTAATTACTCAAAAGAATTACTTTTTAATATAAATTTAATTAATTATTATTTTAAAATAAATGAATACCTTGTAAATTATTTTTATATTATAATTTAAATAAATTAATACTAATCACATCCTATTTCTAATATAAATTGCATTTACATCCTAGGAATAGCTTGCATCAACATTTCATTGCATTTTGCATTGTTTAAATTGCATCCTAGGGTTTTAAAATTTGCATTAGTGAAAATATCATATAGCTTGCATTATTGCATTGCATTTCATTAAAAATCAACAAAATTCTACAATTTCATGTTACATTTATATATAAAAACCTAAAAAGCATAAAATCCAATTCAAAAATTTAGAAAATTTTCAAAAAAATCACTACCTGGACTCATTCGCCACCTTGGGCGACTTAGATCGGTTGCTTATTTTGCACCACAATTTCTGTCATTTCTAGATCATTCTCTACATTTCTTTTTCTTTTGGTTATATTTTTGTTATTTTTTCCAGATTTGTTGTTTTATTCAATTTCTTGCACTTAGTTTTCTTTCATTCATTTGCATCATGGCTATGTCTTTTAATAATCTTTGGATGCCATTAAAATCCTTAGTTTACATGTCAAGTTGTGCCTTTGGAACTGATCCTAATGACATTGAGCTTCCTCATGCTCCTTTAACTCCTCATGAATTTCCCCCTTGTGATGTTGACATCATTGAATAAGATGGTGACAACATTAATAAGTTCCTAAATGAATGCTTTGACAACCTTGAATCCAATGCATCCTTTTATCCATCCATGAAACAACAAGACATTCCTACCGTACCACCTCTTGATATCTTTGGTTACTTACATCTTGAAACAAACAAAGAACCTAAGTTCCCTCCACAAGGTGAACCTAGTTCTTCTAAACAAACAACCACTCAACCATTCTATGAGAACAAAGTAACAAACACTCCACTCAACCTTGAAGCAATGTATGGAAAAGTTTTTACCATTTTGAGCAAACAAGGATATGACACAACAACTAAACATGACATTCATCAACTATTAGAGAAAAATCCAAAATATGAAAACACAACAAGGTTATATAAAAATCCCCTCATAACAAAAAGCCTCCTAAAGAGAATATCTAAGGCTTCATGATGATGGCACAATGATCTTTGATTCCCTTCCTGATATGAATGTCCTTCTTCCTAGAGAAAAATCAATGCCTCATAATCATAATAGGGACAACAATAAAATCATCTCAAGCCCTCCTACCCTAATCTCCTTTCACAAAGTTGGAGAATATAGCATACGCAAGATGCCTTACAAACTCCAAAAACTAAATTTTCCTCTTCATCCACCACCTGAATGTGAAAGGAAATTGTAAATAATTTTAAACAAAGAAGTCATACTATTACCACCTATAAAGAGGTTGGTGATATATCCTAAAGATGCTAGCATTCCACATTGTGCATATCATCGTGTTCTTGTACATCGTAGTGATGAGTGTCATCAATTGAAATAAATACTAAGAAAGTATCATTTTGATGGCTATAATTGCTATCCCCTGAACCCATAAGCCATTATCCAAATCCTTGTCATGTAATAGTTGTAGAACATTCTCTTCTCACTATTACATGACCCCTTCCCATCACCTACCTCGACTCATTCTTGCCTAGTACACAGTGGGGGAAAGAAGTTGCTAGCCTTGTCCTAGTAATGCATTTATCATTGTCCCTTAGCTGCATTATTCACCTTCCGCTTATACCAATTGAGATTGGGAGGTGAATGACTTGTTTGATGGTTGACTCACATTTTCCTTACTAGTCCTTTGCACTTTATTTTTATTTTTCTTTTATGAGTTTGCATGTGCGTAACATGTTCCCCCATGATGTTATGTTTGATGGTCTCTCTCTTTGTGCCATTCCTCTATTTGTACCTTCATTCTTCTCTATGTCGTACATTTCTTTCATCTTTTCTTGGTGTTTTCATTTTGGGGGAAACCCCTCTTTCTTTTCCCTTCTTTCACATGATGCAACCTCACTCAAAAACATATGACTTGGCATAAGGGCTTTACAAGTTGGATCTCTTGTCTTTATTCTTGTTTTCCTTTTTTATTTTCTACTTTAAAGTAATTTCTCATAGACTGGTGTGTAGCAATTCCCTTAAAGTGGGGGCATACATTGGCATTATTCTTTTACATTTTTTCTTTGTCTTGGTTCTTAGTGTTGCCTTCTTACTTCATACGATGCATTTTTCACTTTTTGGATAACATTGGGTGTAATGTCCTTCATGACCATGATCTATCTTAGCATATTACATTCCTCTTGGTGGCTTGATGTGATGCACTGCATCCCCTAAGTTGCGAATTTTCTATTCTTTGATTGGTACTCTCTTGGAGACATTAGACACAATGTTCCCTAAGTTAAAGACCTTACATGAACTAGGAAAGAATCCTTTGAACATTCTTTGCATATTGAATTTTTCATTTGTTATATGGCCACCTTGCATAACACATCTTGCATGCCTATGGTGCCATCGCGTTTGTTCATGAGCTCCAAGCATACAAAGTTTTTCTTGTCTTGTGAAGCTCAAAAAGTTATTTTCTTTTCTGGCACCTTATTAAAGTTATTAGGAGGTATAAATTTTGTATGGCTGAGTGGGAAGCCCATTTTGAGGCATGAATTTCCCCATAACCACTTACGTGTGTGTGAGTGCATACCAATCATGAGTGTATGTTTCTCACCATCATCTTCTGATAGATAGCCATGGGTTTCATCGCCTCAGAGTGAGTATGCATTTTTTGGACAAACAACCTAGATCTGATCCACAACGGGATCGACAAATGATTGAAGCTTGATCCGACTCTCTTTTTCCTTCTCCTTCTCTCCCTTTCATTTACATCATTCTCTTGTGTGTTCCATTGTACATTTATGTCTGGTTTTCCATGGGATCTTGATCATCCCTCTTGATTGATGTCTCATCTTGCCAGCATGAGTGCATTTGGATCCCTCTTGATGTGCATGTTTGGCTACTTTAGTGTGAGTTTGAATCAAGTTCATCCTCTCACTAAAGTGGGGGCTAAATGTAGCACAAATAATGTATGCTTAGACATTTTCACACTCATTTGGGTATTTCTTTTGGATGTTGGCCTAGTTTTTCCTACATTTAATGTTGTGATGTGGTCAACACATTCACATTAGGTCTTGGACTCTTGTGAATCAATAAGAATTCTATGATGTCTTGTAGAAGTGTTATGAAGTGTTGTAACCCACTTTCACACTTTTCTAGGACCTTTTTTTTATAATTCACTTAAATAACCTCTTACCAAGCCTTATTTCAAATTGTTGTAAAGGGTTGTTACAAAATTTTACGCTTTTCTAGGATTTTCATCAATAATTTGACCCTTTCTTATGTTTAAATGACCCCTTTATGAACTTACAAGCCCTACTTAAGTGTGTTTTAGAGAATAATCTTGTTAAACATGATTTATTACACTTTAATTCTTGACACCCATTAAAATTTCCCTATGGGACCAAGTCACCACTCAGGGTGACTTAGTCCCACTTGGCTCAAAAATCAAAATTATTTCAAAATGATGGCGGAATATTATTTTCTAAGCCTTGAGGTTGGCCTATGATGTGACTTTTTTGGAAATTTTTGTAGAATCATGTATAAATATAGGGTTTTCCCCTCATTTTACCTCCCAATCTCATTAATTCACTGAAGCATTCAAACATTCAATCAATCATTCTAGGAATTATGAAGCATTCATCCATTGGAGCTTAGACTACTTGCATATCTTTAGATTCCTACTTTAATGGTTTGGTGAGTTGTAGCATCAAGCATGTTGTTCATTCATCATTCTCTTTTCATTTCATTTCATTTTCATGGGTTTAATTACCAAACCGGGGTTATTCACTAACCCTTAACACTTTTCCCCCTCTTTGCATGTGTGTTTTGAAGGTCTTGTATGTAGATTTGTCAAAGAGTAAGGTGTTAAAATGTGTCAACAATTCATCAAAGTCATTCAAAGTCAACAAAGTCCTAAAAGAAGCTTGGAGATCACCTACAGACCAAATTTTGCAGATTCAGATCCAAAAACTTGTCAGGAACAAAAGTGCAAATTGATGTCTGTAGATTCCTGTCCTGAATTTCCTAAGTTTTAGAAGTAGACTAAGTTTCCATCAGTGGTGAATTAGTCCCACTCTAGGCTTGAAAAGTGTTTTTTGCAGTTTTGGATACCCCTTTGGCTGAAACCTATTCCAAAAGAATCTCCTCAAAATAAGAATATGTTGCCTAGTTTAGCGTAAGTGTCCCATTTAGTTTCAACAATGAAATTTTTAGGTTTCTAGAGCCTTTCTACATCACTTTCCAGCTTCTAGGTGCACCTCTCTACTCTCATTTTTGTTACAGTTGTAACACAGGGAAACAAGAAAGATCAAGCAACTCAAAATGCAAATAAACTTAAATGTAAACTATGCTAACAACAAAGACCAATGGAAAAGCTTTAAAATATAAATATCAGAACAATCTCACTGAATAGCTACATAATTCTATGCATGACCTCCATTGTCCTCAGATTTCTAAGTGTGCAAGTATAGCCTATGATAGTATGATTCAACAAAAAATTGAAGATTCAGATAATTGATTGCTTGCAAAACTCATAAGATTTCAGGAGGAGTAATAGTGATGAAGGTCAAGCCAATTTATAAAAAACATGGTTTCTGAATGCTAGGCTCAAATTGAAATATAGAAGAATGATTAAGATCAAAAGATTCGGCATGCATTGAGATTAGTGTTAGTAATAACACAAGTGATAATGCATAAAAGATTGGAATTAAGATTAAATAATAATTTAATCTTTAGTTGAAAGTGTTTGAAACTTAGAAGAATAACGATTGCATGTAAAGGATAAAGATTGAATAGAGGAAATGGTCTATTGGAATGCACAAATGAATGAATGAATTAAATAAATTTATTTAATTAATAAATGTGTGCATGCAAAAGAATAAAACAAGATAACTGACTGATTAAGACAGAGAGTCTATTCGTTAGAAATAGACAAATATTAGATTAGGAGATAACAAACAAATTTAATTAAATCTCAAGTTAAGTGGTGAATGAATAATTAGATAACTAGACGATTATCCAATCACAAAAGAATATGCCAAGAATAATTATTTTTATGAATTAAATGATTATTTAATTCAACATTCGAAATTAGAGGATTAAATTAAATAAATTAAGATTTATTTAATTAACTGGAGAAAAAGTTCATGAATAATTAAATAATTAAATGATTATTTAATTATAGTTGAAAATGTGATGTAAGATAAATTAAATAATAATTTATTTAATTTAAGAAAGGGGATAAACAAAATTAGCAACGTAATTAAATAAATAATATTTATTTAATTTTAATCAAAATTTGATAATGAATTAATTAAATAATTTAAAGTTATTTAATTAATAGATGATGAAGGACATTAGAAAATAATTAAATAATTAACATTATTTAATTATGACAATGAAGGTATGAATTATGAAGAAATTGAAATCGCAGGCCTAGACCAATTTTTAGTGTCTACATTTTTCCCTTCTTTGATACAATGTCATTTTGATATTGTGTCAAAGAAAATCAGTCAAAACATGCCCCAACCATGCCCTAGTGTGAAATAGGTAAGGGTATGCCCCCTCAGCAAAAATGATAAATTTTGGAAAAAAATCCAAAATTTTTAGAAGTTGTCCCGATTAGTCAGTTAGATCTAGCTAGAAGTTCGATGGTGGTGAAAGAAATCAGTTTCAACGAACTTTGATAGGTGAAATGGTCATTTGAAGTTGAGAAATAGTGCACCCAGTACACAAGGTTAGATAAAATCCCTCCAAAAACCCTAGGTCTAAATAAAAATAGGGTGGAATTTCAATTCATTTGCACCCCTTGAGTTTGGAAATTGTGATTTTTGCTCTGGAGTTCTCTGCAAACATGTCGCTCATTCCCTACAAAGAGCACTGCAATTATCACATTCAAACTTTCAGATGGCCAGCCGACGTAGGACCCTCGGTATGTAGTCGAAAACCATTTTTTGAAATTTTTATTTTCATGCATTTTTAGGCATTTAATGTTTAATTTTCAAATGTGTTGCTATTAAATCAATGCATATGCATTCGTGATCAATGCATGTGGTTGCGGAATGATGCATATGCAAAAACACTTCTAGGGTAGTTTAGGCATTTAAGTTCAATGACCGCATTTGCAGTTTTGTGCACCACATTTATAGGTTTAAGTCACATGTGTTAGGCACAATAGCGCATGTATAATTTTGCATTGCATTAAATGTCATTTTTCTATGCATTTGCATGATTTCTTGTGTGTTTAATAATGCACCACATTTGTGAATATATGACGCATATGCATAAGTGATTGCACATGTTTTGTCTTTTGATGTATTTACATTAGTATAATGCATCTACTTTATGAAATGGCACATGTGAGTTTTTGTGATGCACTTGCAATTGATAATGACACATGTGTGATTTTGCAACGCATTTTTTTTAAAACAATGCATTTTCTTGTCAAAAAATTTGAAAAATTGATCTGTTTCTGACACTAGATATGCATTATGTAGATTACTTTAGATCCGATTTATACCAAGGAGTCGAGGCCGACGAAATTTGAGTTTCAAGGCCAATTGTGGAGCAACGAGAGACGATTGATATGGAACCTTGGGTTACATCACGTTTCATCTATGCCCACCCTTCGGGTAAACCGAGGTTTTTTGACTGCATTATGTGAGTGTTGGCACTTTGAGACGTCCTCTTTTCATTTGCCTATAGGAGAGGCTACTGTCACCTTAGAGGATGTTTATAGGATTTTGAGATTGCCAATTAGGGGTGAGAGAGTCTTATATGATAACTAGAGGGGTTTTAGTGAGCTATCTCGATTTTATCCACATGATGATATTAGGTAGCTAGGCATAGAGCACATATGAGTTTATATGGCATGGTTTGTCCAATAGCTATGAGCATTTAGATTGTATGTTATGCACATTGGTTGGGGGGATAGTTTTACCTGACCGTCGAGGTCATGGATTTCCTATGGGATGGGGTGAGATGTTAGTTGCTATGCTAGAGTGATAGGTCATGTATGCATGGGGTCCTTATTTCCTTGCTATGTTATATTTTCATCTACATGATATAGCCTATAGGGAGGCATAGTCAATGAGCTGTGGTACCACTTTTCTTATGATATGGGAGTGGGAGCACATTGCTATATTTTGCCCACCTATTACTATTGAGTTAGACTAGGGAGTTCCTTATGTTTTTCAGATATGCTAGTGTTATTACTCAGACTCATGTAGGAGACTGAGGGTATTATCGACATGTTATTGATACTATGGTGTAGTTCATTTGGAGACCTTACATGGATTGCACACGATGGTCAGATGAGGATCAACACCTTCCCTTCTACAGAAAGACACAATACTTGATTGGGAGGATAGTTTCTAGGGTAAACATTATTAAGAGACACCTACCGAGCAAAGTCTTGAGATAGTTTGGGGAAATTCAGGATGAGCAACGGGGTCAAGTTGAGTTCACTCATTCCTCTAGGGAGGTTCCTTTGTGGGGACCACAGATTCCTGTTGCTACAATGGAGACCAATATAGATGCACTTTAGCCTATGCAATTGAGATGGAAGGGAAGAGCAATAGATCTTGGGATGATGGTTGCTTATGATACTTGGTGGGCAGATCACAGGCTTGTTCCTTTTATAGATCCATATCAGGATGCACTTGTTGAGAGGTGAGATATAGTACCACGGGGCCATTGTGGTGGTAGAGGTCATGGTGGTAGAGGTGGCAGAGGTGGAGGGGATGATGGGAGAGGAGGAGGTCAGAGGGGTGGTGGACAGGGTCGACAAGGTCATAGAGGCTGAGGCCCACATTTATCATCTATCTGTGAGGAGGAGGGAGAGGGATAGGATGTTCCTATGCTAGAGATTGGTGAAGCTGAGGAGGATGGTGGTGAGGGGGTTGGTGAGGAGCATGTTGTAGAGGAGGTGGGTGATGAGGATCATTTAGAGGAGGAGGCTAGTGGTGAGGAGCATGTAGAGGAGGAGGATGTTGGGGAGGAGGAGGAGATAGATGCCCTGGGTATGCTTGCAGGGTATCAAGATGATGATGAGGAGGAGATGGGAGATCAGGAGAGGAAGCTTCGGGATAGGACTGTGGAGGACTAGGATGATGATGGGGGAGAGAGACCACGTCGAGAGGAGGAGGGTCTCATCGATCAATGACTAGAATATTTGTAGGCCAGAGTAGGGTCCCTAGAGGAGCAGATGAGGGTGCTGACAATAGAGAGGGACTCGATTCAAATGGAGAGAGACAGAGCCTACCTAGATAGGGATCAGGTAGTAGCTTGGAGATAGTAGACCGATTAGAGATTTGTGGAGTTGAGGACTCTTTGCACTGGGCCAACTACAACTTTTGCTTGGGACTTGGTTAGGGTCGGAGATAGAGAGAGGTACTACAAGGATCTATATAAGCAGGAGGTACCACTTGAGAGACGTGCTACTAGTTATTCACAGTCCCATAGCAGTAGGTCATGAAATTGATCACACAGTAGATCCCAAAGTACTGAGGGTGTGGTAGGACCTCACAAGATAGGTCCTTATAATAGGCCCGATTCTACACAACGTTCTTCATCATCTTGCTATCAGTCACCTCCTCATTCTCCACATGGGAGTAGTGGGAGGTCTGACCAGGGACATATTCCGATATTTATTCGTAGACACTATATTTTGATCATAGAGCTTGTGGGATTCATTTTGAGATATGAATTTGACATTGTACTGTGACATGTTTTCAAGCGATATATATATATATATATATATATATATATATATATATATATATATGATTTTGGTGGTGATTTATATTATATGTAGTTCTATATTATTATGTAGTCTTCTATTTATGAATGCGTTATGGATGCCAATATTTACCTTATGATGTTGATGTAGCCTATGATGTGATGTTGATTCTATATGATGATGCATTTATTTACTTTTGTGATATTTATAAATGTGTTGTATGGATTCTATGATTATGTAATGAAATGTAATGTGATTTATGTATTTACATTGCCATGTGAATGCTATACAGTTTATGATAGTGGATGCATGTTATGTTATGGATTCCTAGATGCAATAGATGTGTATATTTTTTTGTTTTTCAAATGCATCATATACATATGATTTAATATGTATATATGTATGATAATGTCTAAATGATGTTTCTAACATGAATGTATATGCAGGATGATTTATTTTCTGTGTGTCACAGGACTCTCTCACAATGCAGAAAAGAAGAAATGTTAGTGTGAGAAAGATAAAGAGTAACATAAAAGACGTGGATGTTAGTACTAGAAATCTTTGATGTCCTACCAAAAAAAATAGGTCTTGCATTAAATCATCATTGGGAAGTGGGTAAGTGCACAAAGATGGTTCCCAAAAATGGGATTTAAGTGGACACTTCTTTTTTTTTTCTAAAATCAGGAAATACTGACCTTGGATGTGAAATTGAGGATAATTACACTCAAAATTTTGAGATGGAACAAAAAGAAGGATCGAAGTGCTCTGAGTCTACTTTTTAAACTACTAATTTATTTTGAAAATGGTTGATATTAAGGGGTTCAAATGAGGGACATACACAAATTGGTGTTGTTTTTGTCAAAAAAAATAACATAGCAATGCTTGTACAACCCTCGTATGGTGAACTTTTTTTTAGTATTTTTAAAATTGCTACAGTCAGAAGTTAGCTA